>CAUYLG010005455.1:0-93810 GCA_963573385.1 Cacajao melanocephalus | reverse complement strand
GTGGCTCCTCCGCCGGGAATCTCCTAGTCTGTGGGCAACAAAAATTCGTCTGAAAGTGCGGCGTCCACTCGCTCTCTGCGCTTTCACTGGGAGCTACAATCCTGAGCTGTTGTTAATCGGCCATCTTGGATCTCTCTCTATCTTGCATTTTTATGTAACAAATTTATCTTGGTGAGCTCTTCCTGTCAGGACATTAAGAAATTCCCTGCATAGAATTCAAAAGTATGGATATATTTTAATTTATAATTAGTCTCTGTCGATGGGCATTAAAGTTGTTTCCAGCTTTTTGTAGTTATAATCATTGCTGCCATATGTGACCACCTACATATTTCATACACATGTGTATTTCTGTATAGAACTTGCATTTATTATAATGTGCTGGGATTACAGGTGTGCCACACCATGTTTGACTGATTTTTGTATTTTCAGTAGGGATGGGGTTTCACCATGTTGGGCAGGCTAGTCAGGAACTCCCGGCCCCAAGTGATTCACCCATCTCAGCTTCCCAAAGTGCTTTTTCATAGGTTATTATTGTCATTTATTTTGATCCCTTCTTTCATATTGGGAATTTCACTCAAGTGGTAATCTTTGGATTTCCTTTCATACAAAAATAATAATAATAAAGATTTTAATAAGAGTGCCAAGGCAATTTGATGGGGGAAAATAATTTTTTCAATAAATGTTACAACTGGATATCCACATGCAGAATAATGAAGTTGGATCCCTATCTCACATCATATACAAAACTCCTCTCAAAATGGATGAAAGATCTAAACATAAAAGTTAAAAGTATAAAACTCTTTTTTAAAAAAATAGGCATACATATCTATGACCTTGGATTTAGGTGATGATTTCTTAGATATGACACAAACAGCGTAAGTGGCTAAAGAAAAATAAGTTGGACTCCATGAAAATTTAAAAATTTTGTAATCCAAAGGATACTGTCATAAGTGGAAAAGACAATCCACAGAATGGAAGGAAATAATTGTAAATAATATATCTGATAAGGAACTGTTATCCAGAATATATAAAGAACTCTTAAATCTCAATGTGACAACCCAGTTCTACAATGGGCAAAGGATTTTAATAGACATTTCTGCAAAGAACATACACAAGTGGCCCATGTAAGCATGTGGAAAGATGTTAAGCATTATTAGTAAGGGAAATGCAAATCAAAACCACAATATGATAGCATTTCACATCCACTAGGATAGCTATAATAAAAAAGATGCACAAAACAAGTGTTGGCAAGAATATAAATTGTGACATCCATTGCTAGTAAGGATATAAAATGGCACAGCAGGCCGGGTGCAAAGGCTCATGCCTGTAATTCCAGCACTTTGGAAGGCCAAGGCAGGAGGATTGCTTGAGCCCAAGAGCTCGAGACTGGCCTGGGCAACATGGCAAAACCCCATCTCTACAAAAATTAGCTGAACATGGTGGCACATGCCTGTGATCCCAGCTATTCGGGAGGCTGAGGTGGGAGGATCATTTGAGCCCAGCAGGCAGAGGTTGCGGTGAGCCAAGATCACATCACTGCACTCCAGCCTGGGCAACAGAATGAGACCATGTCTCAAAAAATACATAAAAATAAATAAAATAGTATAGCAGCTTTGGAATACAGTCTGGCAGTTCCCCAAAAAGTCAGAGTACCATATGACCCAGAGTTACCATATGACCCAGCTATCTCATTTCCTAGGTATATATTTAAGAAAACAAAAAACATGTCCACTGTAAAACTTGTATATGAATGTTAATAGGAATATTGTTTGTAATAGCCAAAATGTGAGAATAACCCAAATGTCTATCAGCTGATGAACAGATAAACAAAATGTGGCATATTCATACAGTGGATATTAATTGGCCATAAAAAAGAATGAAGTCCTGATATGCTAAGCATAGATTAACTTTGAAAACACTGTGGTAACTGAAGTAAACGAGTCACAAAAGGCTGAATGTTGGATGATTCCATTGATATGAACTGTCCAGAATAAACAAATCCATGGAAACAGAGTAGATTAGTGGTTGCCAAGAGCTGGGTGGTGTGGGTTGTGGTGGGGGAATGAGGACTGTTTTTATGGGACTTTTATGGTGGGTGAAATGATGAAAATGCTCTGGAATTAGTGGTAATTATACAACTTTTGTGAATATACTAAAACCACTGAATTACACGCTTTTGGTGTGTGAATTATGGTGTCTGAAAATTGTACACTTTAAAAAGTTGACTTTATGGTATGGACTTAGAATAGTACCCTGCTTTTTTCAGGAGGTGTTAGTTGTTTGTAGTTTCTCTCATTCCCCCCAGTGTGAAGCCATCTAATTTTTACAGACCAAGCTAGTTTCTTATACCTGGTGAGTGTAAGTGTGGTTGGTAGTGTTCTGAGAGCCTACATAACAAAGCTTATTGTGGGGGTGGGCATGTCTGCTCAGTATACAAAATTTAAATTTATTCTTCCGTTTTCAGCCTGGCCTTACCTTGCCCTTTACTGTGCCTAAAGTCATGAAGTATACAGTCCTTTTCTCTGTAAAGTTCATTACATTCTCTATAGAGTTCATTCTTTATAGAGTCATTTTCTCTGTAGAGTTCTCTACAGTTGGTGATGGTGAAGGAACAGGAATCTCCTGGCTGTCAGAGGTGTAGAATCAATGACCCAGTTGTCTGTTTTACTATAATTTAACTGTTTTACCTGCTTTCCCCAGTATTTTGATCCCTTTACTGCCTAGCTTCTTTCATTTATTGTAAGACAAATGAGTTTCTCATTTCTGTATCCCTCTGCAAATACTTAGTTCTTGGCTTCTTCATATTATATGAGTTGCCTTGCCTCTGATTTCTCTTTTCCAAAAATGCCTTGGCAACTCTCAACTGCTGTTTTCTCTTCTCCTGTTTTCTTTGCTGATATTTACTTTTTAAATTTCTTACTTAAATACCCTGCAAAAACAAGCCAAATGTCCAACCAGGAATTCAGGAATTAAAGTATATGATGAAGCTGAGCATGGTGGCTCACGCCTGTAATCGCAACACTTTGAGAGGCTGAGGTGGGCGGATCACTTGAGTCCCAGAGTTCAAGGCCAGCCTGGTCAAACCCCATCTCTACTAAAAAATACAAAAATTAGCCAGGCATGGTGGAGCATGCATGTAGTCCCAGCTACTTGGGTGGCTGAGGCACAAGAATCGCTTGCACCCTGGAGGCGGAGGTTGCAGTGAACCAAGATCACACAACTGCACTCTAGCCCAGGCAACAGAATGAGACTCTGTCTCAAAAAAAAAAAAAAAAAAAAAAATCATATGATGATATATTCATACCATGGAATGCAGGGGTTTAAAACAATGAAATGGAACTTAAAGGATGAGGTAACATAAGGATGAAGTAATAGTTTTGGCCTTTGACAAGTAACGGACCCCTGTGAAAATCCTAGAAAAACTCTGGGCATTCCCTAGAAAATTACACATCCACAGGGTTTCATTCATTTTGAGCCAAAATGCGCAAAGTGCATCTCTAGATTACAGGCCTTTTTACGTCCAACATTTCACATTTTGCATTTTTATTATTTTTATTGCAAACATGTTTTAAATGTATACTGGTTTGCTTATGGTGTATATATGCAGAGATAATGTAAGTAAAACTCAAATTGTGTAACTGAGCTTTTCAGACAATTTATTAATCTTAGGCAAAAACTATTAAGTGTTAACCGTTTGGAATCCACATGTTTGAACATTATGTATGATATGTAATACTAAGCATAATGAAAACTTTGTAACTTTGCTGTCATCTTTTTGATTATCAGATTGGTGCCTTTTTATACCAGAATTATTTCTTTTTCCCCTCTCTTCCAATTTGTTTGGCTTAGAAACCAAATGGCAGAAAAATGATAGTAGTAATAGCAACTAATAGCATTTATTAACTATCTACCAAGTACTGTGCTGAAGTGCTTTAGATGTTTTGTTGTCAATTTAATTTTTTTTTTTTTCCAAGACAGAGTTTCGCTCTTGTTGCCCAGGCTGGAGTGCAGTGGCACAATCTTGGCTCACTCCATCCTCCACCTCCCGGGTACAAGCAGTTCTCCTGCCTCAGCCTCCAGAGTAGCTGGGATTACAGACATGTGCCACCATGCCCAGATAAACTTTGTATTTTTAGTAGAGACAGGGTTTCTCTATGTTGGTCAAGCTGGTAAACTCCTGACTTCAGGTGATCCACCCACCTTGGCCTCCCAAAGTTCTGGGATTAGAGGCATGAGCCACTGCGCCTGGCCAGCAATTTAATTTTCAGAATAGTTCACTGGGGCCTAAATACTACTATACCAATTTTGCAGATGAAGAAACAGAGGCAGAGATATTAAACCACTTGCCCAAAGTTTTTTTTGTTTTGTTTTGTTTTTTGAGATGGAGTCTTGCTCTGTTGCCCAGGCTGGAGTGCAGTGGCACAATCTCGCTCCAACCCCTGCCTCCCAGGTTCAAAAAATTCTCATGCTTCAGCCTCCTGAGTAGCTGGGACTACAGGGCCCCGCCACCATGCCCAGCTAATTTTTGTATTTTTAGCAGAGATGGGGTTTTGCCATGTTGGCCAGGCTGGTTTCAAACTCCTGATCTCAGGTGATCTGCCTGCCTCAGCCTCCCAAAGTGCTGGGATTACAGGTGTGAGCCATCGTGCCCAGGCCCAAAGGTTTTGTTTGTTTTGTTTTGTTTTGTTTTTTTGAGACAGAGTCTCATTCTGTTGCCCAGGCTGGAATGTAGTGGCCCAATCTTGGCTCACTGCAACCTCCACCTCCCATGTTCAAGGGATTCTCCTGCCTCAGCCTTCTGAGTAGCTGGGACTACAGGTGTGTGCCACCACGCCAAGCTAATTTTTTGCATTTTTCGTAGAGACGGGGTTTCACCTTGTTAGCCAGGATGGTCTTGATCTCCTTACCTCGTGATCTGCTCACCTCGGCCTCCCAAAGTGCTGGGATTAAGTGAGCCACTGTGCCCGGCCAAGTTTTTTTTTTTTTTTTAATATAAAATGTGTCATTAGAATTTGACATTAAACCTACAGTCAGCGTATTTTTAACAATGTAGCCATATTGCCCCTTGCATATCCAGACTTAAAATGTATGTGTGATTAAGTTGAGAAACAGATTCTCAGACAGGTATATGTCTTTCTGATAACCGTTTCTAGCTGCCCAGAGGTCTTTTTTTGGTTGGCTAATATAGGGATTTGGTTACATTCTGGTAAAACCAGATACCTCAGTACTTTAGGTATGAAGTATGAGTTACTTCAATTGTATTTGTTTATCCCCTAGAGGTCTGAAGGGTTTGAACTAAATACAGTGTTAACAGTAGCTTTCTTAACTTGGAGGACATGTGTGTAAGTTTTTATGGGATTGGCTCAAAATGAATGAAACCCTGTGAACATGTAATTTTCTGGAGTGTGCCCAGAGTTTATCTAGGATTTTCACAGGGGTCTGTTACTCGTCAAAGACCAAAACTACAAATTACCTCATCCTTATTTTTCTTTTGGTCACAGAGCTAGCCCTAAATGTTTCACTTACTATTTTATAGGAATCATTTCATGTGTTTTATCTTCAGCCATTTAAGCTGTTCTTCAGAAGCACAATGAAAACAATAATGTGTACTTAATGATGAAATATACACATGATGAACAAAAACTACAAGATTTCTTATGGCAGTAAAATTAGAGAAATGCACTAGTTCATCTCCAATGTCCTTTCCAGCTTCCAAATGTTACGGTTGTTATCCCTACTATTTGGAAAAGCAGTCATTTTTCCACAGTAATATTTTGCAAAACTGAGTTTTGAAGTATCATTAATAATCCAGGAACTAGATAGAAAAGTTAAGGGTTACTGCAAGTGCTACCAATTAGTACTTAAACGTTCTTAATTTCAAGCGGTTCCTTTATGAAATTCAAATGTGCTAATTTCTTATATGATACAGGAAAACGGTTTCTGATATCTTTACAAGTGACTGTATTTGTCCTAAAGACTCCTTTTTGTTACATACGTTTAAAGAAAATTTTTTAAATTCTTCAATAGGGAAGTTTGGTTGGCTTAGTGGATTATCCAGATGATGAAGAGGAAGATGAAGAAGAAGAAATGTCCCCCAGGAAAAGACCTCGTCTTGGCTCATAAAGTATTTATTAGGGGACCCTCAACATGTGGTCTTAAAATGCTGCAACGGTTCCATGAGCTGAAAATCTGAATCAGAAAGCTCTCTCACTTGACCTTATAAAAATATACAAGGAGTAGCAAAAGACACTCAGTCTATCAGTTAAGAGAGTTTAGTTCTATTAAGAAAACAGGCTTCCCAGGAACTTGATTGCTTGCTAGTAATTAAGTGATTTGCCTTTTATGCTGTCAAAACAAAGTTAGTAACCAGAACCTGGAAGATAGCTTCTCAGCAAGGAAAAGTCACAGGTTTGGGGACGGTTTAGGGGAGGGGAAAAGGTTGATATAATAATGCAGGGTTGCTCTTCGGGGTATCAGTCTAGAAACAGTTACAGAACTTCAGTTGTAAACTCAATAACAATGTTATAATGGTGCTGGCCATGTTGTTTTAGGGTTGCCTCTTTTTAAAAAATTTTTATGGAAAACACATTCAACTATCATTAAAAAAAATGAAGTTAAGCTGTTGGGACCATTTCTTTGAAGACTTAACAAAAACTCCGCCTTTTAGGTAGTTGAACGGAAGTACACCCCGTATTCAGCACATGTTGAGTTTCTACAGCAGGAATTTCAGTACATTTGTTGATGAAAACAAGCTGGATCCAAAATGGATAGTTTTTTAAAGATAATGTTAAAATCAGCACTTTTAGAGAAAACAAAGGCCAAGAATCAGTACAGTAATATTCCAAAATGATTTTCTCTAGAAATTTGAGAGTGGATAAAACAGTATGTTTTCAACCACCTACCAGTACAGTCTTTTGTGGAAGATACTTTGAAATCACTTTCTGCTTTGTTAGTAAAGTTGTCTCTCTTTCCAGAGCTACAGCAACCTTTAAAGTGTTATTTATACAGACCAACAAAGAATAGTGCTGAATTAAGTGGCATTTAATATCTGGAGGCCATTTTGATCCGAGAAGCTACTTAAGTGTCAAAGTCAGCATGCAGCACATGAAGCTTCTCCGTAAACAAGGGTGTGATATGAAAGCTGCTTTTTAAAAAAGAGTAAAAGCACATTCCATGTATGTAAATGAATTTTAAAAATAAATTGAGGCAAACCGTTAAGAAGTTTTATTTTTAGAGCAGCAAGTTAACTGTAAATATTTTAATGTTAGTTTGCTCATCTATGATCTGAGATCATGCTGAAGTGAGAAAAATGTCCCCAAAATACAATTTAATTGCATTGGGAAAAAAATTTTAATAGTAATTCCAGCCACAATCTTTTTAGATCACCCTTGTAATGTGTTATGGGTCCATTTTTCCTGGAATAGCTTAAACTGAAGCAGTTTCCCCTGTTTTGGAGATTTTGTAGTTAATTTTAATTTTGGCTATTGTTTGGAAAAGATGAGCTGTCTGTGTAGATATGAAGTATAGTTTTTCCATAAAACAGATGTTTATTTTGTATTAAAAATACCACTGTACTTGTTTTACACCATTTGTATACATGTGGTGATATTAATGCTAAACTGTAAAATTCAGGAATTAAAATGTGACCCTGTAATTCCACAATTGATGTTTGTGTTTGGTTTGTTGTAAATATAAATTAACTCTTTTGAGATATGTCAATTTTACAGTATCTTTTAAAAGCCAATAAAATTATCCATAAACTGCTAGCTCATACACCAATTTTAATGAAATAATTCTAAACAAATGTGGGTCAGCAGCACTTTAAATATCACTTACTTCTTATAGAAGGTAAGCCTTGCGGAAATCAAAGCATCACAGTATAGAGCTTTTCTCACCTGTTCGATTAAAGGTATACATATAATAAGAAAGACCTTTCACCTCATAAGGCAGGTGGCTATTTTAAACCAAGATCAGTAAAATTGCCATCCACTTTCTTTGAAGCAAGTTTTACCAAGACCCCTCTCTCAACTTTTATTAAATTTCTTCTTATAATAAGCCCACCTGTAAAACACTTTCCTAGTTACTCTTTTTAAAATTTTTTTTGAGGCTCACTCTGTTGCCCAGGCTGGAGTGCAGCAGTGCAATCTCAGCTCACAGCAATCTCCACCTCTGGGTTCAAGCGATTCTCCTGCCTCGGCCTCCCAAGTAGCTGGGAGTACAGGTGCCCATCACCATGCCCATCTAATTTTTAGTAGAGACAGGGTTTTATCATGTTGGCCAGGCTGGTCTTGAACTCTTGACCTCAATTCGTCTGCCTCAGCCTCCCAAAGTGCTAGGATTACAGGTGTGAGCCATCACGTCCAGCCCTGCTCGTTACTCTTGACTCCTCAACTTTAAGTTCTAGTAGGAAGTACTATCTTTGTATCTTATGAAGACTTCATTTTTTCTTTCTGAAGAGCTGCCAAAGAAGTCTTAAACATTTAAATCATCATCAGAACCTTTTCTTTTAGCAGAAATGTGAACGGTTTCTTGAAATAAAGGTAACAGTTTTCATGGTACAAGTGCTTACCTACGATGAGAACAAGGCTTAAAATACCCCTTGAAAGAACAGTTGTGAGAATTCCACATTATCGGCTGTCTTTAAATGACAACCCTCAGACAGATCTGGATTTTTAAATCTTTATCTTCACTCAGTGAAGCAAGCCAAAAGCCCACATTTGTATGCCTTAGGTCCTCTTAAAATGGTATCTGTAAACATGTATCCAATATAAAAACTATTTTTAATAAAAAGTTAAATGAAACATTTCTGTGTTTTAATCACTAGCATTTCCTCTTATCCATCTAGTGATGAAAATATAACCAATGTAGAATACTGGTTTTTCTGCAGGTTAAAGGTTGGAATTATATGACTGAAATGAGCAAATCTTGTTAAACTAATTTTGGTATCCCTTTTTAAAAGTTTGTAAGTGTAGATTTAAGGAGATAGATCGTGATTTTAAGTTAAATCTTGGGAGGGAGGGAGATCGTGATTTTAAGTTAAATCTTGGGAGTATCCTGTACTTAGGAAACGGTGGATGGGATGTTACAAGACTGGAAGTTTCTTTTTCTTTCTTTTTTTTTTTTGATATGGACCCTTGCTCTGTGGCCCAGGCTGGAGTACAGTGGCGCAATCTATCTTGGCTCACTGCAACCTCTGCCTCCCAGGTTCAAGCAAGTCTCCTGCCTCAGCCTCCCAGATAGTTGGGATTACAGGCACACACACCACCACGCCCAGCTAATTTTTTGTATTTTAGTAGAGATGGTGTTTCACCATGCTGGCCAGGCTGGTCTTAACTTCTGACCTCAAGTTACCTGCCCACACCGTAGCCTCCCAAAGTGCTGAGATTACAGGTGTGAGTCACTGTGCCTGTTTTTCTTTCTTTTTTTTTTTTTTTTTTGAGATGGAATCTGGCTCTGTCACCTAGGCTGGAATGCAGTGGTGCGATTTTGGATTGCTGCAACCTCCGCCTCCCAGGTTCAAGTGATTCTCTTGCTGCTGCCTTCCAAGTAGCTGGGATTATAGGTGCCCGCCACCACACCTGGCTAACTTTTGTATTTTTAGTAGAGACAGGGTTTCACCATGTTAGCCAGGCTGGTCTCAAACTCCTGGGCTCAAGTAGTCTGTCCACCTCAGCCTGCCAAAGGTCTGGGATTACAGTGTCAGCCACCATGCCTGGCCCCTGTATTAAAATTTTTCAGTGTTTTGACACTGCTGGTATTACAACATTTAAAATCCAGAGCTGTAACTGTGCTACTGCACTCCAGCCTGGGCAGCAGAGCAAGATCCTGTCTCTTAAAAAAAAATTAATTAAATCCTCACATTTCCTACAAGACCCTGCACTACTGTCAGTATGCCACCCATCTCCAATCTCATATGCTAACCCTCTCCTGTTTTTCAGTATGTGCTTTATTTCCTGCTGCAGAACCTGAGTTATTCCTTACCTATTCTTTGTGTAATTAACCTTCCATTCAGCTTAAAGAGGCTTAGTTAGCCCTGCTCATAGCACTCTACACTGTGCCTTTCTAACAACACTTTGGTCTATGGGCCTTCTCCACTAGCCTCATGAAGGCAGTGACCCTGTCAATCCAGTTGACTACTGTATCCTTAGCACTTAGCACAATGCCTGGCACAAACAGTAGGTAATCGAGTCTGAATGAATGAACTATCAAACTAGTTTCTTTCTATACTCTCTTTCCAAGGGAAAACACCCAGGAATTTGTATTAAACTAATCAGTATGAGTGGCTGCCTTCTCTACTGTCCTTTACCTAAAGTGTTTAAAATAATAAGATACTTGCATTTACAAAAGTGTTTGAAACTAAAAGTCTTGGTGGAAGGACTAAATTTATTTTTAAGACAATTTGAACTTCCATTTTGTTAAACTGTTCGTAATGATTACTTATTAATAACTTCTTCTTTGAGTTTCTCTGCAAGCAATCTCCTCTTTAGTAATGTTTGTTTCTCCTCTGCTGTCATTTCTGGCTTCTCTGTCATTTCCTGAAAAAAAAAAAAAGAAAAAAAAAGTTGACTACACCATGAACACGGTCATTTGTCTAAAATTCCCAATATACTGCCTCAAATGAACCAAGGTTAGAGGCCTTTTTTTTCAGGGGCGGAAGAAGAGACAGAAGTAGACTAGGTTTCCTAAATCTCTTCCTCGTAAAGTCTCTTCTTGGAGAAGCCCTGTTGGAGATGGTGGCTGGGGTACTGATGCTGCTCTCTGAGAAAACATCTCAGAATGCTCAGGTAAAACAGACTGCTGACCCTTACATACTCAGAGCAGAGCAAGTAAAGAAACAGCATAAGAAAAAAAAATGTACCATGACACCACTGTTATTTTCTGCCTCATAAAATCCTTATCACAACAATTTCACTTCCTAGAAAAGACTTAGCAGCTACTGCACTAGGAGGTAGTTAATATGAATGAGTCTGCAAGCAAAATTTATTAAGAGGCTGTCTTGCACATATTCTGATTTTGAGAGTTCTACTACCAGATTTGCAAATCTTGACATACTAAGGCTAGCCATACCTCTACCTCCTCAGTGGGTTTTCCTTTCTGCTCCGTATTTTGTATCTGCTTAGTCCTCATATCCTTTCTCATGGACATCAACTTATCTCTCTTCTGCCTGAGATAGTGTTCTCGTTGCCGAAGTTCTTCTGTTCCAAGTGCTGATAAATTCTGGGTCAAATAAGAAAAGGAACGATCTAAATTCAAGTCCATTCAGTAAGTAGCACAGATGCCCACTGACTGATTCAATTCGAAGTCTGATTTCCTAGTACCTTGTCACTTTGCTTATAGTTCTTAAAAGTGATGGCTTTTACTTACTGCTATTGGTCCTTCAATGCTCGCATGCTCTAAGCCAGGAATCTTCAGGTCTTTTTGTGGGAGGGAGGAAGTTTCAGACATTTCCACCTTTCTTCCCAAAGGTTCTACTGACGGATTAGCAAAATGCACTTTAACTTCTGGCAGTAAGTGGAAAATAAGACCAATTAGAATATTATGAGAAATATTAATTATTAGGCTAGGTTTACCAAAATGAGCTAATGTTAGTAATACTTGTTTTTCCTCATATTCATTCAGTCAACATATATTCAGTGCCTATATTGTGCCAGCCCATGGGCAAGGACAATCAACATCATTTCTATCCTTAAGGAGCTTGGAACTACAGTTTCTCACCTGTATCTCAACAAGTACCACGCTCCTGCTGTTTGTACAGTATTACAGCTACAAAAAGGTAAAATCCTTGTCTAAAGATTAGAACTATACTGTAATAAAAGATTGCCACATAAGCCAAATAGACATACACTAATCCCTTACTAACAATGTAATTGGTTTCCAAACTTTTGCTTGCAAGTGAAAAGTCACCCTATATTTTCAGAACAATTAATGTGAAGCTGTCATTTTTTGTACTGCAAGAATGTCACCAATATCAATAATTTTTGTTTATAATTATAAATTGAAGGTAACTATAAAGCTGCCAATGCATTGTGAAAATGTAAAGATTTCTAAAGCAAGCAGAACTTGGAAGCACATATAAACATGAGCACTAAATGCTTTCCAGCCATTTGGTGACTGTACCAACCAAGAGAGAGGGTTAACATTCTCATTGCTCCTCTGAGCCAAATTTTATTATAAGGTAAAGATTGTTTTTAAAAAGATAAAACCTTTTCAGTGTAAATACATGGGCTATGAAAGAAAGCACATTGAGACAAGCAATGACTTACATTAAAATGATGCTAAGATTTAAAAGCATGATAAGAAAACATGGCACACGTCTCTAATGATAAAAATTTTTGCCACACTTGGTTGATCCTTACAGTTAAGAAAGAAAGAAAGCAACCTTGCCAGCATACATACTAAAAGAGAAAACAGAATTTTGTCCATGCAAGAAACTTGACAACAGACCACTGCTCTAGCAGTGACCGGACTGATTATACTGCCAGAGTGGTTGGTGGAAGAAAAGCTCTACAGGCCCTTGGACAATAAGGGAAATCCCATGGAAGAGAGAAGCTGGAACCAGCACTCCAAACCAACCTAGACAGGGAGCTACAAAACGAACAGAAATAGAGCTAAAACACCGCTGTTGTTACTGATAGTGACTTTAGCAGAGGTAGCCTTAGCCCTCAATGGACTAACAGAGCTGGAGAAAGGACAGTTCAAATCATTCCTGAGGAGGGGGGACCCATACACATAAGCATTTATATTCCACTCATGTTCTTTCTCTGGACAGTTCTTGCCTTGGGTTTGTTAATTATGAACATACATATACTCTCAAACCTAGAGAGGAAAGTACTTGAAGCCAAAATACTTGGCTTCTCTAATTTCTAGGAAGGAACGATCAGAAAGCCAGAAAACCTAAAGAAAGGTCATCTCATATCTGGCAACTCTGCATCAATATGAGAAAAGATACTATCCATTGCTAGCAGGAACGAGGGAAAGACAGGCAAAAGGACAAAACAGGAGGTCAAACAACTTTATGATTCTTCCAAACTTAGGTCTTCATAATGGGCTTCCATCACTTGGTATGAAGTGATTCTCTGAAATATCCGATGTGCTCATTTAAAAAAATTTTTTTTAATTAAAATCATTACTTTTGAAATTATCTACCATTATATGTGTTGTGCCATTGATGTGTAAACTGAATTACATGTGGTTTGAGATCAAGTTTTCTATAGCTTCACTTAATCAGATAAGAAAGCAGACAAAGCAAATTTATTCAAATTATGTTAGATGCAAGATTTAAATAGTATAAGTACTTAGGCGTATATAAAACAAAGTTAATTTGGG
Source organism: Cacajao melanocephalus (assembly GCA_963573385.1). Taxonomy (NCBI): domain Eukaryota; kingdom Metazoa; phylum Chordata; class Mammalia; order Primates; family Pitheciidae; genus Cacajao; species Cacajao melanocephalus. The sequence continues at coordinate 80,484 of CAUYLG010005455.1, read as the reverse complement.
TCAGCAAATTAACATGGAGCACAGACAAACCTAAAGCAGGAGATTTCATAGGTATAATTCAAATGAGGCTATTTCTACTTACAATCTGCAGAATGTGTGTGTGTGTGTATATATATATATATATAAAACATATATATGTTATATATATATAGACATATATATATAAAAATGGTTTGACTTGGTACAAAGAAAGAAGCAAGGTAACTTCACAGATCCGTTTCTAGTTCGATATCTTCCTGTTTTGTCAAGACTCTAACTCCTTATAATTAATGGGTACTCTCAGTAAACTAGCAATAGAGGGGAACTTCCTCAACTTCATAAAGAGTATCTAAAAAAACCTATAAAACTTAACACAATACAGCAAAGGCAAAACTAGAAGGTTTCTCACAAAGATCAGAAACAAGGCAAGAATGTCCCCTCTCACCTTTCTGATTCAACATCATACGAGAAGTCCTATAGGACGGCTGGGCACGGTGGCTCACACCTGCAATCCCAGCACTTTGGGAGGCCGAGGCAGGCGGATCATGAAGTCAAGATATTGAGACCATACTGGACAACATGGTGAAACCCTGTCTCTACTAAAAATACAAAAAATTAGCTAGGCATGCTGGCACATGCCTGTAGTCCCAGCGACTAGGGAGGCTGAGGCCGAAGAATCGCTTGAACCCAGGAGGCAGAGATTGCAGTGAGCCGAGATCACACCACTGCACTCCAGCCTGGTGACAGAGCGAGACTCTGTCTTAAAAAAAAAAATCCAGTAGGATAAGAAAAGGAAATAAAAAGTACACTGATTGGGAAAGAATAAATAAAAATGTCTTTATTTGCAGAACACATTCATCTATGTAGAAAATGCAAAAGATTGAGAGAAAAACTGAAAAGAGTAATTATATAGCAAGATTACAGGATACAAGATTAATATACAAAAGTTGTTCACTTTCCTTTATACTAGTAATGTATAAATGGAATTTGAAATTAAAAATACAATACCATTTACTTTAGCACAACACCTCTAAAAAATGAAATACTTAGATATGAAAATAACAAAATATGCACAAGATCTATATGAGGAAAACTATAAAATTCTAGAAAGAAATCAAAAAACTAAACAAATGAAGAAATATTCCATGGTTTGTTTTTTTTTTATTTTAACTTTTTGTTTGAGACAGGGTCTCTCACTCTGTCACCCAGGCTGTAGTGCAATGACGCAATCTTGACTCAAACTGCAACCTCCACCTCCTGGGCTCAAGCAATTCTCCTGCCTCAGCCTCCCTAGTAGCTGGAACTACAAGCATGGACCATCATGCCCAGCTAATTTTTGTATTTTTTGTAGAGGCAGGGTTTTGCCAAATTGCCCAGGCTAGTATTGAACTCCTGAGCTCAAGTAGTCTTCCTGCCTTGGCCTCCCAAGATGCTGGGATTACAGGCATGAACCACCATGCCTGGCCTATTCCATGTTTATGGACAGGAAGACTCAATAATGTCAAGATGTCAGTCCTTCCCAACATGATCTATAGATTCAATATAATATAAATCAAAAATTCAACAAGTCATTTTGTGGATATTGACAAACTGATTCTAACATTTATATAGAGAGGCAAAAGACCAAGAATAGCCAACACAATACTGAAGAACAAAATTGGAGGACTGACAGACACTACCCAACTTGAAGACTTCAAACTATAGTAATCAAGACAGTGTGGTATCTGCAAAAGAATGGAGAAATAGATCAATGGAACATAATAGAGAGCCCAGAAATAAACTTACATAAATATAATCAAATGATGTTTGACAAAGAAGCAAAGGCAATACAATGAGGAAACAAAACTGGAACTGGACATCCAAAAGAAAAAAGATGAATCTAGACATAAACTTTACACCCTTCACAAAACAAAACAAAATAGATCGCAGACCTAAATGTAAAGTATAAAACTAAGAATCTTAGAAGATAACATAGGAGAAAATTTAGATGACCTTGGGTATGGTGATGACTTTTTAGATACAACACCAAAGGCACAGCCTATGAAATAATTAATAAGCTGAACTTCATTAAAATTTCTGCTGTGTAAAAGACAGTATCAAAAGGATAAGAAGACAAGCCATAGACTGGGAGAAAATATTTTCAGCAGACACATCTGATAAAGGACTGTTATTCAAAATATACAAAGAACACTTAAAATTCAACAATAAGAAAATGAACCCAATTAATAAGAAAGCAAACAACCCAAGAAATATAATGGGCCAAAGACCTTAACAGACATATCACCAAAGAAGATACATAGATGACAACCAAGCAATGAAAAGATGCTCCACATCATGTCATCAGGGAAATGCAAATAAACTAACAATGAGATACCACTACACACCTGCTAGAATAGTCCAAACCCAGAACACTGACAATGCCAAATGCTGGCAAGGATGCAACAAGAGCTCTCATTCACTGCTGTGGGAATGGAAAATGGTACAGCCACTTTGGAAGACAGTTTGGCAGTTTCTTACAAAACTAAACATACTCTTACTGTAAGACATAACAATCATGCTCCTTGGTATTTACCCAAAAGAGTTGAAAGCTTATGGTCCACACAAAAACCTGCACATGAATGTTTATAGCAACTTTATTCATAATTGTCAAAAATTGGAAGCAAACAAGATGTTCTTCAGCAGATAAGTGAATAAACAAACTGTGGCACATCCAGACAATGGAGTATTATTCAGCACTAAAAAGAAATGAGCTACCAAGCCATGACAAGGCACAGAGGAACCTTAAATGCATTATACTAAGTGAAAGAAGGCAATCTGAAAAGGCTATGTACTACTGTATGATTCCAACTATATGGCATTCTAGAAAATGCAAAACTATGGAAACAGTAAAAAGATCAGTGGTTGCCACAGGTTAGGAGGTGGTAAGGATGAACAGGCAGAGCACAGAGAATTTTTAGGGCAGTGAAACTGTATGCTACATGATACCATAATGGTGAATACATATCATCATACATTTGTCAAAACCCACAGAATATACAATACCAAGAGTGAACCCTAATGTAAACTATGCTCTTTGGTTGGGTGGTAATGTTGTGTCAAGGCAGGTTCACCAACGTAACATATGTACTGCTTTTGAGGGGGCTGATAATGGGAGCGGCTAGGCATGTACTGGGCAGGGAGTATATGGGGGAAGTCTCTATACCTTCTGCTCATTTTTACTGTGAACCTAAAATAGCTTCAATTAAGCATATTAAAAAAAAGAAAGTTGCTCTCCAACTTACATAAAAAATTAATGGGTAAACATCAGATTAATCTCAATTATAGAAGTTCTTCTAAACTAAGGTGTAGAAGAACATATTTAGTGTCAGAAGACCAAGATAAGTCATAATTTCACTACTGAAGAGTTCAGTGATCTTGGTTGGACAAGTTGCTCAGCTTCCTTGAATTTCTTAAAAAAGAAGAAGAAGAAGAAGAAGGGATGGGTACAGTGGCTCATGCCTGTGTTCCAGTGCTTTAGGAGGCTAAGGCAGGAAGATCACTTGAGGCCAGGAGTTTGAGACCAGCCTGGGCAACACAGCAATACCCGATTCAACAAAAATAATTTTTTTAAAAAAAGATAAAAGAAAAACAAGGATCATAGTTATCTACCTCACAGAGTTATATTTTTTAATTGAGAAAAGGACATTTATGTAAAACCATAGGAATACATAATAAAATGAACTGAATTCATGACTACAATTTCTGTTTCAGAACTACTTGTTTTCTTACATAGAAAATCAGTTCAAATTGAAAGTAGATTTCCCACATGTTGAAAAGGTCATCCACTAATATTTCCTACAAGGATTCTTACCAATTTTGGTTTTAAGATACAATTTCTGACTCAACATCTGGACAAAATGGCTACTTCTTATTTTCTAGCTATACTTAATTCATTAGAAAAGAAACATTATCTTTCCAAGTTCAGCTTCTCACTCACAAATAACCAAATAACTGTGAGCATGGAAGAGAATATTGAATGTCATGTGGACCTCTCTTGTAAGCTGCAGCCACGCACAAAGGCTAGTTATTCCCTCAAGAAGTTTTGCTCTCTACTCTGGGTTCCAGGCTTTACATGGAAATCTGGGGACTATACTTTCTTTTTCAGCTCAGTATCTCTTGTCTGCAACCTCTTTAACCAAATTCACAAAGAACATTAAATACTGAAGACATTCAATACTCCCTCCCAGGGTTTTTGAATTAAGTATACGAAAGTAGCACATATTTTTTCTTTTGAAAGTAGCACATTCTATATGGTGTTTATGTATTCATATTATTGGAGAAAGTTCAGTACACCTCAACCTTACCTGAGGGTAGGGCTGCAAAATGTTCACCATCCCCTTGGGAATTATTCATTATTGCAACTTCACTGGAATGCACTGTGGACTCTTCTGTTTTAGCCTCTGATAACTTCAGGATTCCATGATACAGTAAAAAAACAAAACAAAACAAAAAACATACAATTTAGATTCATTTTAAAGAATTCACTACCTGAAGGATCCAAAAATATTATATATTTCTTTTTGTTTATTTTTTTTGAGATAGAGTCTTACTTTATCACCCAGACTGGAGTGCAGTTGTGCGATCTTAGCTCACTGCAACCTCCGACTCCTGGATTCAAACGATTCTCATGCCTGAGCCACCTGAGTAGATAGGATTACAAGTGTGCACCAACCACGCTTGGCTAATTTTTGTATTTTTAGTAGAGACAGGGTTTTGCCATGTTGGCCAGGTTGGTCTCGAGCTCCTGGCCTCAAGTGATCCACCCACCTCGGCCTCTCAAAGTGCTGGGATTACAGGCATGAGCCACCATGTCTGGCCTCTTTAAAACAAAGTATAAAGTATACACTCTTACAAGAAAGTATATACTTTTGGCCAGGTGTGGTGACTCATGCCTATAATCCCAGCATTTTGGGAGACCAAGGCTGATGGATCACTTGAGGTCAGGAGTTTGAGACCAGCCTGGCTGACATGGTGAAACCCTGTCTCTACTAAAAACACAAAAATTAGCCAGGTGTGGTGGCAGGCGCCTATAATTCCAGCTACTCAAGAGGCTGAGGCATGAGAGTCGCTTGAACCCGGGAGGCAGAGGTTGCAGTGGGCCAAGATCTCGCCACTACACTCCAGCCTGGGCAAAAGAACAAGACTCAGTCTCAAAAAAAAAAAAGTATACACTTTCTATACTAAGAAGTATAAAAAACTGGCCAGGCACAGTGGCTCACGTCTGTAATCCCAGCACTTTGGGAGGCCGAAGTGGGCGAATCATGAGGTCAGGAATTCAAGACCAGCCTGACCAACATGGTGAAACCCTGTCTCTACTAAAAATACAAAAATTAGCCGGGTGTGGTGGCGGGCACCTGCAATCCCAGCTACTCGGAAGGCTGAGGCAGGAGAATCGCTTGAACCTGGGAGGCGGAGGCTGCAGTGAGCTGAGATTGCACCACTGCACTCTGGCCTGGGCAACAGAGCAAGAGTTGGTCTGAAAAAAAAAAAAAAAAGTTGTTCCGTGAGTTATCAGGACAAAAATAAAGGGGAAAAAGGTATAAAAAGTTAAATACAAATGCTTAAACTTGCCAAAAAAAAATGACTACCCTGAGGAATTATGTAGTTCTACATAAGTATAAATTTTAATAGTAAGAACTAGGTGTAAACTTAATAACAGATAACAGCCATAAACATAAAATACTTTTGTTATATGTTCTATAGGCACCTGTTTTTTCCTCTTCCTTTCTTCTTCCTGGTCATATTCCTCTTTTGATTTTCTGAAATACACAAAAATAAGGTAAAAAGTAATTTTCCTTTTTTGGTCAAAGAACAAATATTCAACTAAGCAACATGCTAATCTAAGCTTACAATACAAGGCATATTAGACACAAAGATGGAAGATAATCAAGCCTTGCTCTAAAGTGGCTTACAGTCAACTGGGAAAGACACACATAGGCATACAGCATAATACAGTTAGTAACATAAAATACAGGTCTACCTATTTCTTCTAGAACTCCAAATGAACAGAGATCAACAGATTTGAAATCCTAAACCCAATATGAATGGCAAATCTCATTAATAAGGACTTCAATCACCCTCTTTAGAGAGATCAATGACACCCCTCTTGATACGAGCCATTACGCCCCTCTTGATAAAATGCCGTTTCCGGTGACATCTGAGCTAACATCAAGCACTTGTGATACCACTGTCCCAAAGCCTATCGACTTTTGTAAACTGCTCACTGAGACAAGCTGATTTTGGAAAGTAACCAAGGTCAACTGTTATACATGCTCATAACTAAGTTATATTACTTACACAGTAGTATATCCCCTCAAAAGCTCTTAGAAAATAAAATCTAAAAATACAGTGCTGACCAGTTTTCAGGCCACCAATCAACCAGTCCAAATCAAAACTTTACCAGTCCTTTGAACCAAAAACCCTTACGTCTCAAACCTTAAACTCATAGCATGCTGTGTCATCTCAGGCTCCCATTTGCCCCTGCCATCCAAAGAAGGATCTGGCAAGAAAGGGTTGAGTTCACCGGCATATCTGCCGCCCTCTCCATAATCACTCAAACCCCCTGAAATTAAGTACCAAGCTCCTGCCATAGTTTCCCACCAGGCCCATCCTCCTATCCTCTCTTCCGCTTTGGAGGTGGGACAAAGTTCCTAAGTGGGGGAACGATAGGATGCTAGAAAATGGTCATGTGTGGTAGTATGGTTGGAGAAGTGGTGACCCCAAAGGCCAAGGCCATAGTCTGCAGGTGACACTGTGATTATAGCATCCTTTTGCCCTAAACCTAATATATTCTCACAGGAGATTTAAAAATTGGAGCTACTACTGCTCCTGCCTTCCAAAATTCCCACATAACAGGCTCAAAAGAAAAAGGAATGTCCCTTAAACTTTATTAGTTCTGTGTGGACCCCCTTATTGGTCTGCACACTCCTTGCCACGCATTTGGCTGAGAATCATATAACTGGGGAGACAAAGAGACTGGCAAGACACTCATCTGGGAGAAATGCCTCTCACTGTCCTCTCTCCCTTGCAGGTTACTATCACCAAGTTGGCTATTCAATCTGTGGAGTCTGGATGCCCAGCCTCCTACCATGTGACACGTAGAATATGCCACCTCCATAGTCACATCCAGAAGCCACAGAGTTTTCTGCTTAGCTCAAGTCATTATGCCTCTCTCCAGAGATCAGGCTGGGTCTACTGCAGCTTTTCCCATTGGTGGCTACTTTCCTATTCCTCTAATGGGGGTGTGAAAAGACCTTCTCATTTGGACTGAAAATAACTTTTTCTGTCATTAAGAAATATATTCACAGTCATAAAATGATAAATCATTTTGATGGTCTTCAGTGAAGAATTCAGCAATTTTATTAGTTCATATTCGTCAGACAAAAGCATATGTACAGATCATACAATATTACTAATGATTCATTTAAAAAATAATTAGAGATTGGTACCTAAGAACTTCCCTCAGGATTTTCATCTCTTCCTGTTCAAGGTCACTGACCACATCAGAGCCATCCGTTAAGCAGTCAGGTAATACACCTGTTTGAAACCAAAGACCACATGGAATAGCATCAACTCAACTGAAAACATCTGTTTCTCACTGTTCTAGTTCCTTAAGTAGAAAGTAACTTCAGATCTATCACTGTAACTTCCTAAGGTTTCATTCTTTTTAACTATCATCTTTTATTTTTAATTTTTAAATTTTTTTTCTTGAGACAGAGTCTCTGTCACCCAGGCCAGAGTGCAGTGGTGCGATCTCAGCTCACTGCAACCTCTGCCTCCCAGATTCAAGCAATTCTCCTGCCTCAGCCTCTGGAGTAACTGGGAATACAGCTGCCCACCACCACGCCCAGCCAATTTTTAGTAGAGATGGGGTTTCAACATGTCATCCAGGCTGGTCTTGAACTCCTGACCTCAAATGATCTGCCTGCCTCGGCCTCCCAAAGTGCCAGGATTACAAGCATGAGCCACCATTCCCAGCCATTTTTTAAACTACCATCTTTTAAGCCTTTTTTTACAGAATAAGCCCCACCAAAAACCCCATACTTTTAACTAGAAATATCTCTTAGTAATTATTTTATTGTCAATTAAAATAACAATGTGTGGCAACGAACATTTGTTAATATGTTTTTCTCTTCATAATCACAGAGTCTGAGAATATACCATGGAAATCATTGAGTTAGGCTTAATAATGAAACTGCTCTCAAAGGTGCCCCTTAAATGAGAAGAGTCACGAAACAAAATATAATTTTGTTAATTGAAATAACATTAAAACTCTTCATTCATATTTTAACAGATGCTATTGAAAAGGGCCCTGTTTACTGTGTGCAAAAAAGCATGGTGCTAAACTAAGCACTTTGCGGGGCTACAAAGATGAATAAAATGACCTCTGTCCTTGAAGCTTCTGTTCAGATATTGGTCTAATAATTACAAACCAGGGAAGTAGCAGCTTCAGCCCAAGAAAATAAAAAGTAACTTAAAATATTGGTTTAATTTACTTTATTATCTTTTCTACCTGCCAAGCAGGTGGATTGGTAATAATTGTTCTGTTTGTATCTATAATTATTACATTCCACAACATTAGCAGAATGCTGCTTAATTTTTGCCTTCCATTCCTTTAACCACATATGACTGTGGGATTTTGGATCCACTCTAAAATAGCTTTATTACTCTAATCCTCCTCATGTTTAAATATGTTTTTAAAAGTTAAATGTTTTCTTTTGAGATAAGTGCAATTGTAAGAAATAATGCAGAAAGCTGCTATGTACTCTTTACCCAGTTTCCCCAAGTGATAACATCTTACAAAACTATAGTAGTACAATATCACAACCAGAAAATTGACATCTGAATAATCCATCAATCTTAAGTGCATTTTTGCTCAGTCAAAAGATATACACTTATTATTCTAATCATCTTTCTAAGGAAACTGAAAGTACTAAGAATAACACAACAGTATAAAGTACTTAAAAAACCATCAAATAATACTCTCATTTGCATTTTCTCCAAATTCTTTAATAAGATACAACCAAGAATCCAGAGAGCCTTTGATTTTTTTCTCATCATTAAGGACTATTTTCAAATAGTCTGCAGTTTTGAGTATAATCGACATTAAGGTACTCACCCCTGGATCTCAGGCAACATTCTTTCTTTCTTTTATTTTTTTAGTTTTGAGACAGGGTCTTACTCTATTGCCCAGGCTGGCATGTAGTGGGGCTGTCATAGCTCACTGCCGCCTCCAACTTCTGGGCTCAGGCAATCCTCTTGCCTCGGCCTCTGAAAGCACTGGGGCCACAGGCATGAGCCACTGTGCCTGGCCAGCAAAACTCTTAAATACATGTATTAGAAATTCTGTAGCAGAAACTAAATTATTAGTTTATGTTTAAATGTAAGTAAAATGCCCCATGCTGTGGTCTGACAATAGTCATTATTCTACATCATTCCCCTCCTCCTCCCTTGCTAATAGAAGCCAGCTTCTGCAGAATTATCAGGCAGCTGACTACTTAGAGGCAGGGCCCTCCCCTATCCCAGGACAGTGACCCCTAATTGGTTCAAGCCAATCATAATGGTCTCATTCCCCTTGCCAGATGGTTTAAGAAAGGCAAGTGACCTGAATCCTAATCAATAGGACTTGAAGGGAAAACTGGAAGGCTTCCATGAAATTGTTGTCTTGCTAACAAAAAGAGATATACAGGAGGATGTACTATTCCATTTCTTCATAAGACATTGTTGAGTCTGCATTCAGTCCAGCCAGAGTACAATCATGAGAGAAGATCCTGAGAATGGCACAGTACAAAGATGCAAACTGTCAGGGGCCTTGATTACATCACTGAGCCACTATGTTAACCAACTCTGTGCCTTCCTTCTCTCCCTTCCTCTGGACTTCTTGTTCTGGGAGATGTTTTCTTCATTGGGCTGTTCTGTTACTGACAGCCTGAGGCATCCACATGATACAAGATATGCATTTATTCCCTTTTTATTAAAACTTAAATGAGTTTCCAATTAAATTCCAAACTGAAAACTACAGAATGCCAATGTCAAGTTCACTATGTCTTCTCCCGATCCCCTAAAAAAAATGTTTTTACTAACACACTTATTAAAATTCTATAACCCATAAGTCAGAATGAAGCATAGTTTTCAGGAAAATTCAGAGGAAAGGATTTTGTAGAGCAAACCACAGTAGAAAGACAGAGACTATTTTCCAAACTGATTTACACTGATGTAATAGCACTGTCATGCATTCTTCAGGGATAGGGTGGTGTTCTCCCCCTACCCACAGACAATAGTTCTATTAGTTACTGGGGAAAGCATCTTGGGAGTCTAGTAGATGATTATGATGGTGGCTGGCTCTAAGAGTCTCTACTCACATTAGTCAAGTGAGGAATAAACTCCCCAGCAAGGGCTCTGCAAAATTCTCATGTTTGCTACGCAACAACAGAAGCCCTATTGTTTCATGTTCCAGGCCCTTAAAAGCAAATCATACAACTGAACTATAGATCTCACATCTTCAATAAACAATCAAAGGAAAGGTCCTGCTGCCAAACCATTAAAGAGATTATGGGCCATGGTAAAAAAATATCGTGGCAATCTATTGAGCTAAGGAAGACATAGAAATTAAGGTAAGGTTACCACAGCAAGAAATGTGAAATAGAAATGATAATATGGGTTAGAAAGAGATGATAATCTGGGTACAATAACAAGCAGCATGGCTAGAAACTCAGCTGTTTTGAGTCAGGATGTTAAATGTAGTTCAGGTACATAAGAAGGGAATAAGAGCAGGAAAAGCTAGAGAGAAAATGAGCTTGACACAGAGTCGGGGAAAGATAAAGCCAATGAGGTTAATAGGGCTTTGAGTTCCATTTTTCTCTTCCACATGATGCTGGTACAAGCATATCTATCTCTGCCCAGTGCCCTAGAACAATAAGTGCTGGTGTGGTCCCAGGACCAGCAGCTTCAGCATCACCTGGGAACTTGTTTGTGTTACTCTGTTTTCACGCTGCTGATAAAGACATACCCCAGACTGGGCAATTTACACAGGAAACAGGTTTAACTGGACTTACATTTCCATGTGGCTGGGGAAGCCTCACAATCATGATAGAAGGCAAGGAGGAGCAATCACCTCTTACATGGATGGCAGCAGGTAAAGAGAGAGCTTGTGCAGGAAGACTCCCACTTTTCAAAACCATCAGATCTCGTGAGACTTATTCACTATCATGAGAACAGCATGGGAGAGACCTGCCCCCATGATTCAATTATCTCCCACTGGGTTCCTCCCACAACACGTGGGAATTCAGGATGAGATCTGGGTGAGGACACAGCCAAACCATATCACTGTTAAAAATGCAAATTATCAATACCCCAGACCTATTAAATCAGAAACTGGGAGACAGCCATATGTGCTTCAGCAAGCCCTCCAACCATTTCCAATGCTTGCTAAGCCTTAAGAACCACTGCTTCCTACAAAAGTCCTAACAATCATAAGCCGGAAGAAGGATGAACACCTCTCAACAGTAACTACCACTATGACCACTTAAAAATACTTAATTTCATAAACATAATGGCTGCGCAGAAAATCGAACTCTGTGAAATCCAAAGTATCATTGAATTCTGGTCTCGTTTTTTTGAGATGTCAAATACAGATCAGGAAGTTTACTCTTAAATCTCAAGTCAGCTAAAATCTTTCAAACTTGAAACAAATTTACACAAGGCAGCTACATTTAAGACCATATTAAAATTAGAACAGTCAAAACTGTAAACAAAAATACATTTAGCACTTAGATTTCTAACTTCAATATTTTACCATTTCTCTCTTGAATTATTCGAATGGCTTGCAGCTGCATTTCAATGTTTTTCTGGACCATCATTGCTTTAAAGATAGTAAAATCTTCTGCTGCCAACACAGGTTGCAAAATGGCCTGTGGAAAGAAGTCTCAAGTGAAATGAAGATTCAAATTTTAAAATTATTTCCCACACATTCAAATCATTTCCACTGCAAAACAGATTAATTCAAGAATGCTACTTTATTATGTATGACTAGATGTCGCAAAAGGACAATTTAAAAATTTTTACTTTAAAAACAGGGTTCCCGGCCAGGCATATTGACTCATGCCTGTAATCTCAACACTTTGGGAGGGTGAGTTGGGCAGATCACTTGAGGTCAGGAGTTCAAGATTAGCCTGGTCAACATGGTGAAACCCTGTCTCTACTAAAAAAATACAAAAATTAGCTGGGTGTGGTGGCATGCTCCTGTAGTCCCAGCTTCTCAGGAGGCTGAGATGGGAGAATTGCTTGAACCAGAAGACAGAGGTTGCAGTGAGCCAAGATCACGCCTCTGTACTCCAGCCTGGGTGGTGGAGCAAAACTCTATCTCAAAAAAAAAAAAGTTTTCAGAAGGATGAATATTATGGTATGCAAATTATATCTCAATAAAGTTGTTTAAAAAGAAAGCTGGAGTAGCTTAATTTAATTTCAGATAAAGCAGACCTCAGAACAAGAAAGATGATCAGGCATTTGTTTATAATTCTATAAAATATAATACTTTATGATTATTCTATGATTATATATTTTATATATAGTGTAATTATATAATTCCTTATAATTCTATAAAACAAAAATTGTGGCCAGGTGCAGTGGCTCATGCCTGTAATCCTAGCAATTTGGGAGGCCGAGGTGGGTGGATCACCTGAGGTCAGCAGTTTGGAGACCAGCCTGGCCAACATGGTGGAATGTATGTACCACCATGCCCTGCTAATTTTTTTGTATTTTGTAGAGATGTAGTTTCACCATGTTGCCAAGGCTGGTCTCAAACTCCTAGGCTCAAGCAATCTGCCTACCTTGGCCTCCCAAAGTGCTTGGGATTATAGGCATGAGTCACCATGCCTGGCCCACATGTGTTTTTTAGAGTGTGTAGTTTAATCTCCAAGTATTTTGGTTTTTCCCAACTATCTTTTGCTATTTTTTTTCCAGTTTAATTAGGTTGTGGTCTGAGAGTAGACACTGTATGATTTCTATTTTAAATTTGTTGAGATGTGTTTTATCGCCCATAATGTAATCTGTCTTGAATATTCTGTGTGATCTTGAGAAGAATGTGTATTTTTGGTTGTTGGATGTGTGGTGTATAAATCTCCATTAAATTCAGCTGACTGAAGCTGCTGTTTGTTTGTTTATTTATTTATTAATTCATTTTGAGACGGAGTCCTGCTCTGTCGCCCAGGCCAGAGTGCAGTAGTGCAATTTTGGCTCACTGCAACCACCACCTCCCAGGTTCAAGCAATTCTCCTGCCTCAGCCTCCCAAGTAGCTGGGATTACAGGCGCCTACCACCAAGCCAGGTTAATTTTTGTATTTTTAGTAGAGACAAGGTTTCGCCATGTTGGCCAGGCTGGTCTCGAATTCCTGACCTCAAGTGATCTGCCCATCTCAGCCTCCCAAAGTTCTAGGATTACAGGCATGAGCCACCACCATGCCTGGCCTGAAGGTGCTGTTTAGTTCAACTATGTCTTTACTGATTTTCTAACTATTGGATCTGTCCAATACTAACAGAGGGTGCTGAAGTCTCCAACTATAATCATGTATTAATCTATTTCTCCTTGCAGTTCCGCTTCTGCCTCACACATTTTGTTGCTTTGTTATTAGGTGCATACACATTAAGGATTGTTATGTCTTCTTGGAAATTGCCAGATTTTTTCACATTAATGTGGGCATACCAGTAACATCTAAATTATTTTATTATTATTTTTTTTAGAGACAGGGTCTCACTCTGCAGCCTAAGTTGGAGTACAGTGGTACAGTCATAGCTCACTGCAAGCCTCAAATTCTTGGGCTTAAGCAGTCCTCCCAACTCAGCCTCTCAAGTAGCTAGGGCTACAGGAGCATGTCACCATGCGCAGCTAATTCTTGTATTTGTATTTTTTGTAGAGATGGGGTCTTGCTCTGTAGCCTAGGCTGGTATCGAGCCCCTGGCCTAAAGCAATCCCCCTGCCTTGGCATCCCAAAGCACTGGGATTACAGGTGTGAGCTATCATACCCAGCCAAAATATAGTGGCTCATACCTGTAATCTCAGAGCTTTGGGAGGCTAAGGCAGGAGTATTTCTTGATGCCAGGAGCTCAAGACCAGCCTGGGCAACACAGCACAACCCCTTTCTACAAAAAAACCTGAAAAATTAGCCAGGCATAATGGTGCACACCTATAGTACTAGCTCAGAGGCTGAGGCGGGAGATTCACTTGAACTCAGGAGTTAGAGGTTGTAAAGAGCTATGATTGCACCACTGCAGTCCAGCCAGGGCAGCAGAGCAAGACCTTGTCTCAAAAACAAAAACAAAAAGAAGATTTTCTATTCCTAGAATTAAAGGTGATCATCAAATGAAAAGTTGTACAAAAGAGGAAATGCTGGGTTAAACAGTAGTCAAGGCAACATCTTCTAGGTGATAATAACAAGATAATTTAAATTAATAAACATTTATTGAGAACTATGTACCAGAAACTAAGTTTCCATCTCTGTTCTACCAGCAGGGAGTGCAAAGATACTAAAAACAGTTCAAAGGACTTACAGTCTAGTAGGGTAAATATACTTGTAGGAAACTGTAATTCAAGGCAGAATAACAAAAATATCAACTTAAAATTGGCCTAGTTAAGTAGAATGAATTCTATTCTGACTAGAATAAACAGCGAAGCTGCTGTAACAAGTAGCAATTCAACCAGGTCCTGATGATGAGGATTTCTCCACGTGATGAAAGGAATGATGGAGTAGTCTGAGGAGGGGAGCATATATTCCTGGTTAAGGGACAGCATGAGCAAAGCTAGGTGCACAGATCTATATAGAGGAGCAAGTGACCTGGAATTGCAGTAGAACATAATACATTGGAGAACTACAGCAAGAAATCATGGCTAACATTATAATCTGGAGTCTCATCTTAAACTTTAATTCTTACCATATCTTGCTAAGAAATTAGTTTATTTGGTAGAAAATGAGACGCCAAAGCCAGTGTTTTGTTTTTTGGGGATGGGTCTCAACCTGCTGTCCAGGCTGGAGAGCAGTGGCACCATCTTGTCTTACTGCAGCATTGACCTCCTGGGCTCAGGTGATGCTCCTGCCTCAGCCTCCCGAGTAAGAGGACTATGGGAGAACACCACCATAACCAGCTAACGTTTGCATTATTTTTAGAGTTGGGGTCTCACTATGTTGCCCAGGCTGGTTTCAAACCCCTGGCCTCAAGCAATCCTCCTGCCTTGGCCTCCCAAAGTACTGGGATTATAGGCATGAGCCACTGCCTGGCCTTTAGTTTTTGAGCAGAAGGCTACTTGGGTAGTAGCAACATATCCCAGTCCTCACCCTCTGAGTAAGGGCACTCAGTTGGCTTGCCTTGGCTGGGAATACGGGCTCTGCTACTTATTTAGCTGTGGACTTTTGGGACTTAATATCTCTGTGCCTTGGTTTTCTCATTTCTCAATGGAAGTTATGTAGTACCAGTTTCTTAAGAGTGTTAGAAAGATTAAATGAGACAAAACATGTCAAGTGCCTAAAATATCAACTAGCATAAGCCCTCAATAGATATTAGTTTATAGGCTGTGTGTGGTGGCTCATGCCTGTAATCCTAGCACTTTGGGAGGCCAAAGTGGACAAATCGCTTGAGCCCAGAGTTCAAGACCAGCCTGGGCAACGAAGCAAGACCCTGTCTCTAAAAAAAAAAATACAAAATTTAGCCAGGTGTGCTAATGCAGCACCTGCAGTCCCAGCTACTAGGGAGGCTGAACTGGGAGGATTACCTGAGCCCAGGAGGTTGAGCCTACATTGAGCTGCAATCATACCACTACACACCAGCCTGAGCAACAGAGACTCCATCTCAAAAACAACAACAAAAACAAACAGTTTATAAACATATGTATCACTACTTCAGCCTAGCACTACACAACCAGTAAGATAATAAAAGTAGTTCTAAGAGAAGGAAGCTGCAGGAACTACTGACTGTGGATCTTCTAAAATTATAAAAGGAACAACTATAGAATTATCAGAGATCTATGTAAATAAACTGTGTAATACCTGTGATCTTATTCTAGTTCTGAGTTTAGAAAGGTCACTTTGAATTGTATCAGGTCATTTATGCATCAAATTATCATATTTCAGGGTTGCTCTCAAAAAGAACTCATATATGATGAATAATCTTTCCACCTCTCACAATGTCTAAAATATTACTTGCCAATCAAACATTCAAATTTAAGTGAAACCCTGGGCATTTTTGTTAAAACTGTATGTTAGCAGAATAATACAAAGCAAAAACCTGTGATGTATGGGTCTTTGCAAGAGGAGAAGTGCATGCTTCTTGAAATTGATCTTCATTAATTCCAATTTCTTTGAGGTAACTTTCTAACAGCTTTTCAACCTAAAAAGACAAAGTTTAACTTTTATAATTACATAGAAAAGTTCTACAGGACAGTTTGCATATTAAGTATTGAGTTTAGAAAAGTATAATCAAATTTTTTGCAAATACTGATCTACCTAATATTATATTACATGGCAGTGACATTGTCTTCCTCCAAAACACAAATTAAAAGTTAATATTTTTGCAGAAAATGACATGAAACTGTATTTCTTCTAATAGAAATAGTTGAAGTCAGGATTATGAAGTTCAGTGTGGCACAACTCTTCCGCTACTCAGAGGCGTTTTTTTTTTCTTCTTTTCTTTCCTTTCTTTTTTGAGATGGAGTCTCACTCTGTCACTCAGGCTGGAGTGTGGTAGTGCGATCTTGGCTCACTGCAACCTCTGTCTCCCAGGCTCAAGTGATTCTTCTGCCTCAGCCTCCTGAGTAGCTGGGACTACAGGTGCCTACCACAATGCCCGCTAATTTTTGTATTTTGGTTTTTTTAGTAGAGACAGGATTTCGCCATGTTGGCCACGCTGGTCTCTAATTCCTGACCTCAGGTGATCTGCCCATCCCAGCTTCCCAAAGTGCTGGGATTACAGGCATGAGCCACCACACCTGGCCTTCTTTTCTTTTTTCTTTTTTTAGGGGGGACAGGGTCTTACTCTGTTGCCCAAACTGGAGTACAGTGGCACAGTAATGGCTCACTGCAGCCTTGACCTTCTGGGCTCAAGAGAACCATCCTCCCACCTCAGCCTCCCTCACAGCTAAGACTGGAGGTGCATGCCATCATGATTGGCTAATGTTTGTGATTTTTATAGAGATGGAGTTTCACCATGCTGCCCAGGCTGGTCTCGAACTCCTTGGCTCAAGCAATCTACGCACCTCAGCCTCCCTAAGTGCTGGGATTACAGATGTGAGCCACTGTGCCTCACTGCCAGAGGCATTTCTTAAAATCACAGGACAGGCCGGGCACGGTGGCTCACACCTATAATCCCAACACTTTGTGAGGCCCAGGCAGGCAGATTGCTTGAGCTCAGGAGTTCGACACTAGCCTGGGAAACATGGTGAAACCTCATCTCTATAAAATACAAAAAAATTAGCAGGGTGTGGTGGTGCACGCATGTGGTCCCAGCTACTCAGGAGACTGAGATGGGAGGATCGCTTGAGACTGGGGAAGCTGAGGCTGCAATGAGCTGTGATAGTGCCACTGCACTCCAGCCTGGGTGACAAAGCAAGACCCTGTCTCAAAAATAAAAAAATCACAAGACAACCATAACTAAGTGACTAAATAATATGTCCCTGGATGCATCAACAAAATAAGAATAAAATATAAAGAATACATGCAAGAACCCATAAAAAGTTGTAAAACCATTCCTTAGATTTAAGAGCAGAGGAGATAAGAAGTCATAAAAATGAGATGCTCAGAGAATCTGTGGAGACAGATATAACAGGCACTATTGTTAAGGTAGACTGGATTTTTGTAAAATTCAGGATTTTTAATGAAAAATAAATTTTCTTCATTTAGAAAAGCTATAATGTTAGCCTAATTACCTTTAAAAATCAGTGAAAAAAAATACTCACTAGTTCTTTGTATTCCTGATGAATCTCTGTGTAGGTCAATTTGCTTTCTTCTTCATCATCAAAAACTAAATTTAAAAGAAGATATTACATAGTGTAAAAAAATATTTTATTACTGCAATATAAAAATCCACTCCTTACAAATAGAACTGTCATTCCTATAGCCTAGCTCTTCAGCTTTGAATTTTTAGGGTTTATCTTTAAAAAATATAGAAATGAATATATCTAAAAATATATACTATTCACCAGGTGCAGTGGCTCCCGCCTGTAATCTCAACACTTTGGGAGGCTGAGGCAGGCAGATCACCTGAGATCAGGAGTTCAAGACAAGCTTGGCCAACGTGGTGAAATCCTGTCTCTACTAAAAATACAAAAATTAGCTAGGCGTGGTGGCAGGCGCCTGTAGTCCTAGCTACTTGGGAGGCTGAGGCAGGAGAATTGCTCAAACCCAGGAGGTGGAGGTTGCAGTGAGCTGAGATACAGCCACTGCACTCCAGCCTGGGTGACAGAGTGAGACTGTCTCCAAAACAAAACAAAAAATATATATATGTGTGTGTGTGTGTGTGTGTATATATATATATACATATTTTATATATATACATATATATACTATTAATTGTATATATACGTATATATACTATTAATTGTATATATACACGTATATATATATACTATCAATTGTAAACAAGCTTTTTTGCCTACTTGAGAAAATATTTAAAATGAACACTACCTCATATTTAAGACCAAAAACACATTTCAATCAATATGAGAAAATAATTTCTTCATAACTTTTAATAGAATATTCTTGTTAATGGTTAAGTCCTTTTATAATAGGCTCCAAATTATTTTACTGTACTGGAATTTTGCTGAAGTAAATGTTACTGAAAGTGACCAGGCCATTTTTGTTACTATAGATAAATAATGAAGTTAAATAAAATCAAAACAAGTGTTAACTGAATGATCGTATGTATAAAATGATGTAGATTAGAAAAATAAATATTCCCTCAAGAAGCTATAATCTAATCGGGGAAACAGGACAATATCCCAAAGTGCTCGGATAACAGGCGTGAGCCATGCCACCACATTTCAACTTCTTAAAAGGAGAACACCAGCATTTTCAGAGGCCGAGGTGGGCGGTTAACGAGGTGAAGAGATGGAGACCATCCTGGCCAACATGGTGAAACCCCATCTCTATTAAAAATACTAAAATTAGCTGGGTGTGGTGGTATGCGCCTGTAGTCCCAGCTACTTGAGAGGCTGAGGCAGGAGAATCACTTGAACCCGGGAGGCAGAGGTTGTAGTGTGCCGACATCACGCCACTGCACTCCAGCCTGGCCACAGAGCGAGACTCCGTCTCAAAATAAAAAGGGGTGGGTACAGACCGGGCACGGTGGCTCATGCCTGTAATCCCAGCTCTTTGGGAGGCCGAGGCAGGTGGATCACTTGAGGTTACGAGTTCTAGACCAGTCTGGCCAACATAGCGAAACCCCATCTCTACTAAAAATACAAAAATTAGCCGGGTGTGGCGGTGCGCTCCTGTAATCCCAGCTACCAGGGAGGCTGGGGCAGGAGAATCGCTTGAACCCTGAACCTGGGAGGCAGAGGCTGCAATGAGCCAAGATCGCGCCACTGCACTCCAGCCTGGGAGACAGAGTGAGACTCCGTCTCAAAAACAAACAACAAAAAGGAGTACAAATAGAAGTTATCTTGTTTTTGAACACTGTTAAAAAATTACCTGTAAAAACAACACTTCAATAACTGTGATTTGAATTTTGATTATAGCAATGAAAATGTAATGAAAAGATTCAGTGGTCAAACTGAATTTCATCTTTACCAGATTCATGATATCTTGGAATTTAAAGAAGTCTTAAAAGATCATCCAGGATAACCGATCATTTGATAGCTGAATAACTGAATCCTCTAACCCTATTAAGTCGCTATCAGATCCATTCAAACACTGCTGGAGCCAGGAAGCTGGTTACCTTCTGAGGCTGGCTAACTCATCTTGGATACATTCTGTCATGAAGCACTTCCTTCACTGAAATTTGTTTCCCCGTAGCTTGTACCAACTGACCCTAGCTCTATGCCACTGAACCTTACAACACGAAACAGATGTTCCAGTAATTGATGAATATTACTACCCTCAAAGTCTTGCCCAACTAAACAACCACATAAAGCTTGGGCACTCATTTATATGACGTGATTTCTGGTTCCTTTTCTGCGAATGGACTGCAAATTGTCTCCACAAACTGAATGCAGAACTCGAAGCGTGAATTGCTCAGAACCCAGAGGTGACTGTCCCTCACTGGGAATATTATACCACATCTATATGCCTCATTTGTTCCAAGAATGGTTCCCCGGCCCCACCTGGCAAATTTTTGGTATAGCCAAGAGTACAGAGCTCTCCAAGAGGAATGTAGGCCACCAAAATCACCAGCTGTGGGCTTCCTGGAGTTATCACACACCCTCCTTTTGCAGTCAACTGTTGGTTTGGAGTGAAATCATTTCTCATTTCTTAAGCTGACTACACAGGGTGAAATGCTAGGGATCATAAGGAACTCAGGTAAACCGACGCTTCTCCTCTCAAGTCTGGGAATCTGTTAAAGAAGCCCAGCCAAACAGTCCACCTGCCCAGAGCAGAAACGTGCGGGACAAAGTAAGAGACCTAATTTACGATTAAAGTCTAACGTTCTTCAGACGTGCGCTTGGGCCTGGGGGAAGGGGAGTCTCGGTCCCCAGGTTCAGGTCTGGGAAGGAACACATTGGCAGGGAGAAAGGAACTCCTCCCACATAACCAGCTCTAAACCTGGCGAGAGGGGTGGGAGGGGGGTACGAAAAATGATTTGTGGTTACCAGCCCCCTGCCCGCCGCTGGTGTGAGAGAGGAGAAAAGGATTGTCGGTTCGGGTTCTGGTTTTTACCTTCACATTTCTGCTCCACAAAGTCCAAGATGGGGATGGACCAATCCGGGCCTCGCAGGAACCCTGCGATGCTCTCCACCACCCACTCCAACTCGTCCTCTTCTTCCGTAGCCATCCCACCCCAAAGGAGCCACGGGGATCCCTAGGCCAGACCGCCGGAGACCGCTTAGGCCTTGGGGCCACAGGGAGCCGAGAGGGAGTAGGGGAGGCCCTGGCCCGCAGTCGCTCAGCCCCCAGGCTAGAAGCTACCAACCAGTTAACGCAAAACGGTCGCTATGACAACACACGCAGCTGCCCTAGACCGCGGCCCGGAAGTGAATTCAGCTTTCCAGGAACCTGAGCACATAAGGGGGAGGGCAAACGTTTGAAAAACGTTTCTGATTGGTTGAAAGAGGACAGCGGCATCAAAAGAAAGCCATCTACCTATTGGCCCGTAGTTGTAGGTCTGAGGAAAGAAGTGTAGCCATTGGCTGGAAGTCATAGACAGATTCTCCGCGGTCTCTCTTCTGAGAAGTGCGTAGGAGCCAAAATTTAGAAAAGGTGCGGTGGCCGGGCGCGGTTGCTTACGCCTGTAATCCCACATTTTGGGAGGCTGAGGTGGGCAGATCAACTGAGGTCTGGAGACCAGCCTGGCCAACATGGTGAAACCTCGTCCGTACTAAAAATACAAAAATTAGGCGGGCGTGGTGGCGGGCGTCTGTAACCCCAGTTACTCTGGAGGCTGAGGCGGGAGAATTGGTTGAGCCGGTGAGGCGGAGGTTGCAGTGAGCCGAGATTGCGCCACTGCACTGCAGCCTGTGAGACTGCGTCTTTAAAAAAAAAAAAAAAAAAAGAAAGAAAGAAAAAAAAGAAAAGGTTCAGTGAGGATGCGAGGTGACCGGGTCACCGACAGGGCTTCAGCGGCTACAGTTCATCATTGTATCCCTAGCCCTCACTCCCAGGCATTTTCAGACCTATTGGCCCAGAAGCGTTTGTAATTAAAGGGTTGTCTGAAAATACAAAGCCGAGCTCTGTTAGACCCGCCGATTGTCTTACAGTCAGTTTGCATCTGGATCTCCAGCGGGTCTTTAACCTCTTACGCTTGGATAAAGATAACTAGAATTAGGAGCTTTCCAAGGGCAAGATCAAAGTTAATACACATTTAAATAAATGTCTTGGTAACCAAATCTTGTGTCGAATGACTCCAACTCAGCTTTTGGGTTGAAGTCCATTGTGGAATGGGGTCTTCAATGGTCATTGTCAAGGTGTTTGGGGTCCCAAAATATCTTCAGACAACCTTATACATATATTTACATAAATAGAATCATTATATGTACCGTTATGAAACTTTCACTTATATATCTTTTAAAAATATAAATTTGTGCTTTCTTTACAACTGCATAGTATTTCATAAAGCACCCTTTAGTCTATTTTTATTTCGTGAATGTGCACACAGTGTCTTACCTGAATGCATGAAGATGATCGTTATGTGCATTTTCTTTTTTTGAGTCGGAATCTCCTTCTGTTGCCCAGGCTGGAGTGCAGTGGTGTGATCTTGGCTCACTGCAGCCTTAGCCTCCTGGTATTACAAGCGCATGCCACCACACCCGCCTAATTTTTGTACTTCTTTTAGTAGAGACGAGGTTTTGCCATGTTTTGGTCAGGGTGGTCTCCTGACCTCAGGTGATTCGCCCGCCTCGGCTTCCCAAAGTGCTGGGATTACAGGTGTGAGGCACCGCGCCAGGCCATGTGCAATATTTTTTCTTTTTCCTCCTCCATGCTGTAGATTTGCCATTTTTTGCTTCTACAAACTACTGTTATAAATGTTGCATCCTAAGAACTGTTGGTTTTATTTACTATGCCAAGGGATAGATTCCAGCAGAAATGCTAAATGAAAGAATGTATTTGGTTAATTTGACCAAGCCCCAATTGCTACATTAAATTACTTCAATTTTTTTAAACCCATAAACAATTTTGTAATGAAAATTCTTGCACATATGTTTTTGAACCGTAGTCTCGTTATTTCCCTTGAACAAATTCTCAAGGGAAAATTACAGAACTAATTATTTTAAATCTTATTAAAAATATAATCTTTGCCAATCTACTAGGTTAAAATGGTAGACCCCCCCCTTTTTTTTTTCTTGAGACAGAGTCTTGCTCTGTCACCCAGGCTAGAGTGCAGTGGGGAGATCTCAGTTCACTGCAACCTCCACCTGCCGTGTTTAAGGGACTCTCCTGCCTCAGCCTCTTGAGGAGCTGGGATTGCAAGCACCCACCACCATGCCTGGCTAATTTTCGTATTTGTTGTACAGACAGGGCTTCATCATGTTGACCAGGCTAGGCTGGTCTCGAACTCCTGACCTCAAGTGAGCCACCCACCTCAGCCTCCCAAAGCACTGGGATTACAGGCGTGAGCCACCACACCCAGCCTCAACTATGCTCCTTATTATTCAGCATTAGATTCTTTATCTTCAGTCTCTTCCAAATACTTCTCAATCCCATTGGAAGCAGATAATTATGATGTAGGAGCTCTCCTTTTTTAAAAATTTTCTTAGCCTTTGTTTCTGAATCTCTAAATCTAATGAGTAATGTGGATTCCTTCAAGCCTGCAAATTCTCTCATGTATTTCAAAATATTTTATTATTTCATTTTTCTCCTTAAAACTTAAGGCTTTTACTTTTATTCACTGCTTGAGATTCTTATAAGCAGGATGCTTACTCAGGTTTGAGATAATGTATTCAATATGCTTATCATAAAATAAACACAAACTCAGTAGAACAGTGTGCACGCTGTTAGGGCAATGCATGTGGATGCACTGGAGCAAGAGTAAGAAGGTGGCATGGGTATGTGTTTCACCGTAGGTCACTTCATTCAGTCAGCAATGTTTTCAGTGTTTCACAGTAATGCAAAGCACAGTCATCTCTTGGAAAAATCACAATTTATTTTGCCAATTTTATTAGTCTTTTTACCTACTACATATGAACACATTTTCATTTTAAAGATACATACAACAGGCTGGGCGTGGTGGTTCATGCCTGTAATCCCAGCACTTTGGGAGGCCGAGGTGGGTGGATCACTTGATGTCAGGAGTTCGAGACCAGCCTGGCCAACGTGGCAAAACCCCATCTTTGCTAAAAGTTAGTTGGGCATAGTGATGGGCACCTGTACTGGCAGCTAATCAGGAGGCTGAGGCAGGAGAATTGCTTAAACCTGGGAGACGGAGGTTGCAATGAGCCAAGATTACACCACTTCACTCCAGCCTGGGCAACATAGTGAGACCCTGTCTCAAAAAAAAAATGCATGTAACAAAACTAAAATAGATGCACACACATAAATAAACATATGTATATATGCAGTACACTACACACATACACACATACACAGAGCACTTTTACCATAGGGTTGATATGAGATTTAATTTTTTTTTGTTTTTATGGAGACAGAGTCTCGCTCTGTTGCCCAGGCTGGAGTGCAATGGCACAATCTCGGTTCACTGCAATCTCCACCTCCTGGGTTCAAGCAGTTCTACCTCAGCCTCCCAAGTGGCTGGGACTACAGGCACATGCTGCCATACCCAGCTAATCTTTTGTATTTTAGTAGAGACAGGGTTTTCACCATGTTGCCCAGGCTGATTTCAAACTCCTAAGCTCAGGCAATCCACCAGCCTTGGCCTCCCAAAGTGCTAGGATTACACGTGTGAGCCACCACAACCAGCCAAGAAGACATATTGAAAGTACTTGGGATTATGCTAGGTACTTAGTAAATGCTTAATACATATTAGATATTGTTATTATGTATAGTTTAGGTGTCTGTTTGCTTAACAATTTGCAGGACGGATGTAAGGAACTATTCCTTTTATTTTGCCTCTTCTTTCAATGACAAATCATTTGTGTTTTTTGCTGCAGCCCTAAGAAATATCTTGCTTCTCCCCACGCCCTGTGTTGGCCCTACTAAAGGAATATAAAATTCAAATCTTAACAACATGACTGCATTCCTCCAGGATTTTCAAGGACCAAGTGAGTAACAATTATTTACATTTATATAGTGCTTTACAGTTTACAAAGAGATTACACCTATTTGACTTACAGCAAACTTGTGAGCTAAATAAAGATGGTATTAAGATTTTCTCCATCTTCTATATGGTGTATTAGTTTGCTAGGACCGCTGTAACAAATTACCACAGAATGGGTGGCTTGAGCAACAGACATTTATTTTCTCAAAGTTCTGAAGTCTAGAAGTCTCTGATCAAGTTGCTGGCAGGGTTGGTTTCCTTTGACGCTTCTCATCTTGGCTTGCAGACGGCTGTCTTCTCCCTGTGTCCATACCTGGTCATACCCCTGTACAGCCTGTGTTCTAATCTCCTTTTCTCATAAGGATGCCAGTCATATTGGATTAAGGCCCCCTAATAACCTCATTTTAACTTAATTACCTCTTTAAAAACCGTATCTCCAAATATGATTGCATTCAACACACTGTGAATTAGGACTTCAGCATATGAATTTGAGGGTAACACAAATTCCACACATAACAGATGGAAGAACTGAGACTGTGAGGTCAAGTATCTTCCCCAGGCTCAGAGCACAGTCAGGACCTGTTTTCTGTACTAGACACCTAAGCAACAAGAGGACTTCTAATTTTCACTTTCTAATATATCATGGAATTTTTTCCACATCAAGGAAGACACTTCTACATAATCTTTTTTAATATTACCTAGTTTCCCATTGTGTGAACATAATTTATTTAAGCAATCCTGTATTGATCTAAGATGTTTCTTGTACTTAAGAAAAAATATGCCTGGGCAACATAGCGAGACCCCTGCCTTTGTAAAAAAAAAAAATTATCCAGGAGTGGTGGCAAGCACCGGTAGTCTCAGCTACTCAGGAGGCTGAGATGGGAAGATTGCTTAAACCTAGGAGTTCGAAGCTGCAGTGAGCTCTGATTACACCACTGTGCTCCAGCCTGGGCAACAGAGTGAGACCATGTCTTAATAATAATAATAATAATTCTACTATGAGCATCCTTGTAATTAAATATTTGCAGCTAACCTTTATCATTTTGTGAAGATGAATTCCTTTTAGAATTGTTGAATCAAACATTATGCAGCTTTTATAGATACTCGTACTTACATTTTTTTAAGAGCAAGTATTGTACATCCTACAATAGTAGTGGTTAAATGTTAAGTAATTATCTTTTTTTATAGGAAAGTTTTACATTCATGAGTCTACACATCCATACACATGCACGGACGTATCTCAGATAGTTTGGAGATTGCAAAATTAATCAAGGGAAGACTAGAGAAATTATTGTGAATTCTGGAGAAGGCTGACTCATTAATTTCAGGAGTGGATCTCCAACTCCAACACAATGTTTGGCACTGAGAAACCCTCACTGAATATTTGATGAATATCTGAATGATGATCTAAGAATATAGTGCCTCACATTGGCCTAAAAATAATCTATTTTTCTTTGCTGCCCCTGGGAGAGATAGTAAAGTTGTAACTACTGGCAAAGCAGGATTTCCTTTTGTTTTAACTCTAACAAAACATGCTTACACTCTAGATCAGATGGCTTGAAGTTACTATTAGCAATAGGCTTAAAAATACCCACACAACAGTAGTGTTATTTTCAAAAACAGTTGATAGAGTATATAGAACATCACTAATGAATTCAGCTTTCAAGAGCGGGGAAAAGGTCACTGCTTTAATCCTGTTAATTGCCTTTATTCTGGCTATAGAAATTTTAGAAGTTCTAAATTATAGGTTCATTTCAAATATTCTTACTTGATTATTTGACTCATATCACGGCAAAGGAATAGAGAAGATTTCTATGGGTTGGCAAATGAACAATTATCTGCCATATCTTCAAATTCTCCCAATGAATTGTTTGCTTTTTTATTGCATTTGCAAACGTAGCATCACAGAATTTCCACTGTTTTTTCAATTTATTTTGTTTTCTAGTTCTCATGATCTATAAAATATTCAGCAGCTCAATTTAAAATAGAGAAATAACAAAAATACATTAACCTTTCAAATTGTAGCTAAACAAATTAATTTGGTGTAAAATGCTATAACCTAAAATCCTTTCTTTCGTTACTCATTGAGTGCATAATATGTTTGAAGTATTATGCCAAAAACATAGAACTATAGGTATGGTACATTCTAAATTCCACTTGTGTGACAATTTGCTTTTTAAAAAAATCAGTATGGAATGTGGTTTTTTCATCTCTAAATGGTTTGTGGATTATTCCTGCTTTTTGACTTCCCTTTCTTTATTCATTAAGGTTTTCACCATTGTTTTATTATTTGATTTGTATATATGTAAATAATCATTCTATCTGTTTTACTTTATTTTCTTCTCTTCTACCGTTTATTACTTATTGAGTTGACTCTTTCATATATCTTCCATTGTGTTTTCTCACCTATTTCCTGATTTCTTTTCCTTTTAAATACTGTATTAGTGACTTTGGGGAGGACAACTAACTTACGGAAAATGTTTATATCTACCTTAGCTCTAATTCTAGTTCTCTTGAAGGCAGCTTTGGCCTAGATTAATGTTTTCAGTAAAACAATAAAAAATGTTTGAGCACTCCCCCTAATATATAAGTATAGATTTATTTACAAATGATATACATGTACTATACATTTATGAATATAATTATATAACGTATGATTTAAAAACAAAAGTTGACAATGGAAATTAACAAAGGATGAGATTAAAAAATACATGTTGATGTTCGAATACTTTTTCTCTGAGCATCAGTGGATCATCCTGTGCACCCACTGTGGAGGTCACTAGCTTGGGCTTTATCCTTCTCAGTCAAGTAAGGAAATCACTGAGTGTCCTATTTGCTCTAGTCCCTTATAGAATATTATGGGGAAAATGATGACAATAACTTCAAGATTCATATTTGGATTCCAGGACACTGAGCTGAACAGTAATATA
Organism: Cacajao melanocephalus; assembly: GCA_963573385.1. Lineage (NCBI taxonomy): Eukaryota > Metazoa > Chordata > Mammalia > Primates > Pitheciidae > Cacajao > Cacajao melanocephalus. Next base: position 52,690 of record CAUYLG010005455.1, on the reverse strand, counting down.
ATTGCATTGAAAAAAATCAAACATTACAGAACTATGCAATGAAGAAAGTGAGAGTCTCCCATTTTTCCTACTATCTAAAGAAAACCATTGTAATTGTGTGGTTATTGGCCTCCAGATTTTTTTAAATGAACATTTTAACATGTATTATTATCTAATTTAACCAAAATGTGGCCATTCTCATTTATATGAGTTGTTTTCATTACTTAATTTTCCAAGTATGTCTTTCTGTGTTGATAAAGAGATTGTTATTTTAAAAGGATGCATGGCCAGATGCATTGGCTCTTGCCTGTAATCCCAACACTTTGGGAGGCCAAGGCAGGCAGATCTCTTGAGCCCAGGAGTTCAAGACCAGCCTGGCAACATGGTGAAACTGCCATCTCTACAAAAAATACAGTAATTTGCCGGGCGTGGTAGCTCCTGCTTGTAGTCCCAGCTACTCGGGAGGCTAAGGTGGGACGTTCAGTTGAGCCTGGAACGTCAAGGCTGCAATGAGCTGTGACTGCACCAGTATACTCCAGCCTGGGTGACAGAGTGAGACTCTGTCTCAAAAGACAAACAAACAAACAAACAAATAAACAAATAAAATGACACATGCATTCTATTGTGTGATGTAGCTTAACTTATTTAATAAGTACTTATTCATACTCATTCCCAATGTTTTGTTCTCATAAACAATGCTACAATAAACATTCATGTACATATGTTTTTGCATTCTTCCCTGAGTGGTTTCATAAAAGAAAAGTGGAATTCTGGGTGTAAGGATATGAAACATTTTTGGAACAATAAAATTTTCCATTGGTATTACTTAATTGCCCTCCAAAAGAGAGCACTAGTACCCTCATCAAAGATTGGTTGCTTATTTTCCCACATCCTCGTTAGCGCTAGAAGCTATTAGTGTTTCAGTGTTCTTTTTGGTCTGGAATGTAAAAAAAATTGTACTTGTTTCAACTTGCCTTTGTTTAATTGTTAATGTGACTCAGGATTCTTTTAGATGTTGGTCACTTACATTCGTGGGAGCAATAATTTTTTGTTGTTTCTATTTTTAACTTTTCATTATGGAAATTTGCAAACATACGCAAAAGAAACATCATGCTTTAAAAATTGTCTGCATTTTTGCCAGACCAAGACATCATATTATTTTATATAGGAAGTAAGATTGGAAAATGTCATTTAATGCCCTTTTGACCCAGGCACCCTAATTCCTTGGCTTTCCATAACAAGTTGTGAACTGTCTTGCAGCAGTGAAAACGTAGTTGCTAACTTAGGTCACCAGAGGGCAGACCATGGGGTAAAAAGAGGAAAAAGGAGAAGAAATCAGCATCTACCGAGATCCTGCTTCAGCGTGAGTCAGAGGTCTTAGGGAGCTTGCTTTCCCATTAGTATTGGAGAGGAGGGGAGATTAATCGGAGGCATTGTTTTAAACCATAGTAAGGGACTTAACTATCTGATAGTAATATATTTAATTATCTCAAAGTAATGTATTTTATTATCAGATAAAATGTCTTATGTTTTCTCATGAATTTCTAACCATTCTTTTATAGTCTCCAAAAATAATGTTTTAAATAGAATTGCATCAAGTCTATATGATAGTTTGGAAAAAAATAAAGATCCTTATAATATTTATTTTTCCTGTTGAATATGGTGTTTTCCCCATTTATTTAAGTCTTCGTTTGTATCTCTCAATCAGCATTGTAGTTTTCCTTATAAAGATCATGTATAGCTTTCATTTTGCTTGGGAATGAGTTTATTTTACATATATTCTAATTGGATATTGATAATTTTACAGAAATATATTGATTTTGACAGCATTAACGTTTAATATCTGTGTTGTTTTATTATAGTAGTTACGAGTTGATTCTTTTTAATTTTCTCACTATGCAATAAAAAAATATAATTTTTTGTTTTTGCCCTTCCACTGTTTCTCTTTTTTCTGTTTTATATTTCATTATATTCACTAAAGATGATAAACAATGTGAAATGTTTAATAATGATGATAAAGAATGAATCTTTAGGCCAAGTGCAGTGGCTCACACCCTATAATCCCAGCACTTTGGGAGGCCGATGTGGGAGGATAGTTTCAGCCCAGGAGTTTCAGGCCAGCCTGGGCAACATTTTGAGATCCTATTCCTACAGAACATACAAATAAAATTAGCCATGCACGCCACGGTGTGCGTCTGTTGTCCCAGTTACTGGAGAGGCCGAGGTAGATGGATCGCTTGAGCCCAGGAGGTGGAGGCTGCAGTGAACTGTGATCTCACCACTGCACTCCAGCCTGGGTGACAAAGGAGACTCTGTCTCAAAAAAAAAAAAAAAAAAAAAAAGATTATTAGGCATACTTGACTTTTACAAATTTGTAAGAAAGGCCGGGCATGGTGGCACACACCTATAATCCCGACACTTTGGGAGGCTGAGGTGGGTGGATCACCTGGGGGATCAGGAGCTCAAGATAAGCCTGGCCAACATGGTGAAACCCCATCTCTACTAAAAATACAAAAATTACATGTATGTGGTGGCATGTGCCTGTAATCCCAGCTACTCAAGAGGCTGAGGCAGGAGGATCTCTTGAACCTAGGTGGCAAACGTTGCAGTGAGCCAAGATCATGCCACTGCATTCCAGCCTGGATGACAAGAGTGAAACTTCGTCTCAAAAAAACAAAAAATGATAAGAAATACTCTTCATTTTGCTTATTTTAATTATTATTATTTTTCAAGGCGGGGTCTTGCTCTATTTCCCAGGCTGGAGTGCAGTGGCAAGATCTTGGCTCACTGCAACGTCCGCCTCCTTGGTTCAAGCAATCCTCCTGCCTCAGCCCCTCTCATAGCTGGGATTACAGGTATGCAGCGCCATGCCCAGTTAATTTTTCTATTTTTAGTAGAGACAGTGTTTTCACCATTTGGCCAGGCTGGTCTCAAACTCCTGACCTCAGGTGATCCACCCGCCTTGGCCTCACAAAGTGCTGGGATTACAGGCATGAGCTGGGGTTATAGCCCACCTGGCCACTTATTTTAATTTTATATAGTAATATGTTTTCATTAAGAATATAAATGGGTCTTGAGTTTCACTGGGTGGCTTTTCAGCATTTAGAGGATCATACAATTTTTCTTAATTGGTGTGGTTATTTCTAAAATACATTTCCTTATATTATCAGTTTTCCATCCTAAATTCTTCTTGACCTCAACAGGTTAAAGTTTGTTTGTTTTCTTTTAAATTTCTTAAAAGTTTTTGGGCCAAGTGCAGTGCCTCACGCCTATAATCCCAGCACTTTGGGAGGCTGAGGCGGGTGGATCACCTGAGGTCAGGAGTTCGAGACCAGTGTGGCCAATCTGGTGAAATCCAGACTCTATTAAAAATGCAAAACTCAGCTGGGCGTGGTGGTGGGCGCCTGTAATCCCAGCTACTTGGGAGGCTGAGGCACGAGAATCACTTGAACCCAGGAGGTGGAGGTTGCAGTGAGCCAAGATGGTCCCATTGCACACCAGCCTGAGCGACAGAGGGAGAATCTGTCTCAAAAAAAAAAAAAAAAGAAGAAAAAAAAAGTTTCCGTAGAGATGGGGGTCTCGCTGTGTTACCCAGGGTGGTCTTGAAGTCCTGTGCTCAAGCTGTTCTCCCACTTTGGCCTCCCAAAGTGCTGGGTTTACAGGCATGAGGCACCTTGCCCAGCCCAGGTTAAAGTTTTAATGTATTTTTGAACTGTTTGCTCCCATTTAAATTATTTTGTATCTAATATTTATAGTAAGATTTGTCTTACTAAAATTTTTTGGTGTATCATATCTTTATTGAATTATTGTGTCAGAGCTATATTTAGCTCATAAAAGAGCTAGATAATAATTATTTTCTCTTATGTTCTAGAATAAATATATAATGATTTTTAGCCATGTCCGTATTATTTTTGTATTCCTAAGGCATTTCTGGAAAGAATGCTATGTTTAAAATTTAAAAGTGGAAAATAAATAAATGCTTATATCACAGTAAAGATGTTTTATACCTTTAACTGTTAATAGAGGTTATTTTTTTTCTACCCCAGCATGTTAAAGTAGTGCCTGCCAAACCCATTATAAAAGATTATTTCTGTCTGGGTGTGCTATGGCTTATACTATTACATAAAGCAGACAAAATCTCTTATTTTCCTCAGCTGTTCTGCTCAATCATGGAAAGAATAAAATGATACCTAGTGATTCAGCATCTGAAATGTTATACCCAGTCAAAAGTTGCTGCATATTTACTTTTCACAATAAGCTATTGCATTTCTTAGGTGCTGGTAGATAATAGCCACAATAAGCCATTACATTTCTTACTAGCTTATAGAGAATAAAATTCCAAGGAACTCTTCCTTGGAAGAAAAAAGGCAGTAAAGAGTTTATCCTTGTTTTATCTAGTTGTATATCTTGCCTCTAGAAGTAACTCTTTAGGCCAGCAATGGTGTGTTAATAAAGAAAAAGTAAAGAAAATATAGAAGTAACTCATGGCGTGGATAATTAAAAAGCAGTTGTGATAAACTCCTGGTAAATAATATCGATAAAGCTTAATTATGACCCTTTCACTCACAACTGGTCATACTCCATGACAGCATCAACAGAACTTTCCACCACGATGAAAATCTTCCATTTCTGTGTGTCCAATGTGTCTTTGTGTCCAGTGTGGTTGCTGAGAGCTTGAAATAGGGCTCGTACAACTGAGAAACTGAATTTTCTTTTAATTTAATGTAACTTAATTAATTTATTTATTTTAAGACAAAGTCTTGCTCTGTCGCCCAGGCTGGAGTGCAATGGTATGATCTCAGCTCACTGCAACCTCTGCCTTCTGGGTTCAAGTGATTCTTCTGCCTCAGCCTTCTGAGTATGTGGGATTACAGGCATGCACCACCACACCCAGCTAATTTTTGTATTTTTAGTAGAGACGGGGTTTCACCATGTTGGCCAGGCTGGTCTCAAACTCCTGACCTCGTGATCCACCCACCTCGGCCTCCCAAAGTGCTGGGATTACAGGTGTGAGGCACCGTGCCCAGCCTATTTAATTTCAATTAATTTAAATTTAAGTAGTCACATGTGGCTAGTAGCTACCATATTGGGCAGTGCAGCTTCAAAGTATGAAATTTAATCAGTATGAGTACATTAAAAACTCAGAATGTTTCACCACTATAAATAATTTTCATCTCCAGTATTTTGAAAATTGAGAATCGGTATCTGTCTGCTCATGTCTCCAAAATTATTTACACTGGCATTTAAAAATTTTGGTTTGACACTTACTTCCTATCTGAGCCTCCTTATTTTGCCATTCTGAGAAGGATATGTTTTTCCTACTTTTGGCATTTTGTTGCTGCTGTTTCCCTTTGTTTACATGCTTTTAGCTCTGTCTGTACTTTTGCATCTAACTCTACTGAATTTTTGCTATTTTTTAAAAAATAGGTGATTTGTTTTAAATTCTGGACATGAACATTTTGCCATGTATAAATTATGGATAATTATATTAAGAACTTATGATGGGTAAAAAATTAATAAGAAGAGTTCACTGGGTCAGGCATCCCAGCACTTTGGGAGAGTGCCAGTTATATCCATCTCCACGGGTTCCCTGAATACCTCATTCTTATGACTAGTTATCTCCTCCACTCTAGAATCTAAGAAATGGTTTTACAACTATTTCTGGGTTCTTGTGTCTAATCTTTAAATTGCATTCTTATTTTGTTGAGCATCCAGGGACGTATTAGTTCATTATTTAGTCCTGGCTGTCTTGTGATTAAAAAAAAAATGTCTCTGGCAGCCAGGTGCAGTGGGTCAAGCCTGTGATCCCAGCACTGTAGGAAGCCGAGGAGGCAGGTCACTTGAGCCCGAGAGTTTGGACCCCACCTGGGTAACACAGGGGAACCCTGCCTCTACAAAAAAATATAAAAATTAGCTGAGTGTGGTGGCATGCACCTATACTCCCAGCTACTTGGGAGGCTGAGTCAGGAAAATCACTTGAACCTGGGTGGTGGAGGGTATAGTGACCAAGATTGCGACACTGCACTCCAGCCTGGGCGATAGAGCATGACCCTGTCTCAAAAAAAAAAAAAAAAAAAAAAGAGTTCACACACACAAAAAAATCTTAATGAGAACTATAAGAATAGAATCAACACTTTAGTGCTGAAATTGCAGCCACATCATCGAACTACTTTTCAAAGATGAATCCATCATACTAATCCATTACCATAATTACACTTTTTCAAAACTATGCACTTCAGCAAACACCAGTTTTACATGTAGTCTCCACATCTACATCCATTATTACTGAAACCTTAAGATTTGGTGTTTATGCTATTGTAATAATCCTGCATATGTTGCTTCTTGTATTTCTGTAAGTGTATACATGTATATTTAAAACACATTCTGGTACCTTGTTAGCTCGCAAGTAGGGAAAAATACAAATTTTAAAAAGCCTTACAGGCCAGGGATGGAGGCTCATGCATGCAATCCCAACACTTTGCGAGGCTGTGGCTCGAGGGAAGGAGGATGGGTTGAGGCCAGGAGTTTGAGACCAGCCTTGGTAACATATCAAGTTAGCCCTCTCTCAGCCCCCACCACCACCCATCTCTACAAAAAAATTATTTAAAAATTTGCTTGGAGTGGTGGCATACATCTATAGTCCCAGCTACATGGGAGGCTGAGGAGGAAGAAGGCCTGACCTCAGAAGTTCAAGGCTGCAGTAAGTGCAATGAACCATGATGGCACCACTGCTTTCCACCCTGGGCAACAGATCGAGAGCCTGTCTCAAAAAGAAAAAAAAAAAAAAAAGGATTTTGGTTTCAAATGACCTAATAGAGTCAAGGAATTATTTCAGTGAATTATCTTTTGATTAACAGATCTCAAAGTACTATTTTTAGAGAGGTTAGATAGAGGTTGGACCAGCCATTCATTTGATGCTGAAACATCATCATTTAATAAATGAATTAATCATTTAAGTCATAATCTTTAGTAGTTAGGAATAATGGTGGCTACCTAAATATAAAAATCCAAAAGCTAATCTAATCTTAAATAAAATTGTATGTGACTGCAATCCAGCTATTGAAAACACTGAAATATTGGACTAGCTGAATATATAACAGTTTCAACTCAAGTTTTAAAGTATATATTTTTCTATCATGGAGAAAATTGCCTGTGAAGTTTATTCTTTTTCTTTTTCTTTTCTTTTTTTGAGACAGTCTCCCTCTCTCACCCAGTCACCCAGGCTGGAGTGCAGTGGTGTGGTCTTGGCTCACTGCACCCTCTGCCTCCCAGGTTCTAAGCAATTCGCCTTCTCCAGCCTCCGGAGTAGCTGGGATTACAGGTACGCACCAGGCCCGGCTAATTTTGTGTTTTTAGTAGAGATGGGGTTTCACCGTGTTGGCCAGGCTGGTCTCAAACTCCTGACCTCAGGTGATCCACCCGCCTCGGCCTCCCAAAGTGCTGGGATTAGAGGTATGAGCCACCGTGCCTGGTTGCCTATGAAGATTTTAAGTCTGATGGTGAAGGCCATTCTAAGTGAGGTGAGAGAGGTGACTCATGAACTCCCCGAAGAAGCAGACAAAAGACCTGCCTCACTCAGATCAGTAACAGGTCAGTTCAATTTTTTTTTTTTTTTTGAGGCAAGGTCTCACTCTGTTGCCCAGGCTTGAGTGCAGTGGTGCAATCTTGGCCCACTGCAGCCACCTTCTCCGGAGTTCAGGCAATTCTCCTGCCTCAGACTCCTGAGTAGCTGAGATTACAGGTGTGCACCACCACATTCAGCTAATTTTTTGTATTTTAAGTAGAGACAAGGTTTTGCCATGTTGGCCAGGCTCTAACTCCTGACCTCAAATGAGGGAAGGAAGAATGTTTGGAAGGAAGAATGATTTCCAGAAAAGCATTACACTATTTTGTCTTAAAAATACCTTGGTTTCTCCAAGGCTTGGTATGAATACTTTGGTCTATTATCAGCCAGTCATCCCAATCAGGAAAACAAAAAACACTGTACATAATTCAAACACAAAGGGATTTAATTCTGGGAAATGGTTGCAAAGGCATTGGAAGGGCTAAAGGAGAAACAGGGAGAAAGGAGGAACGCTGCCCAGAGATAAGAGAGCTGCTACCACTCTTAGGCTGGAGCCCTCTACCTCCATTTGCTGCTGGAGGTTATGGTGTGGCCAGTACCAATTCTCCACCTTCACAGAAGAGGCACCATGTGGCCAGTGCCGAATCGGCCACTGAGACACTGCCACCACTGATAACAGACCAGAATGGTCTCTTTCCTCCCATCAGTAATTCTATTGGCCAAATTTGACTGGAAGCCAGTTAGTAAAGGATTCTGGGAAATGGAGTATACAGGCTTTCAGGTCCAGCAGTTATAAAACAGAGTGCGGAAAGGGAATGTGACATTGACCCAAGAAACGTAACTGGCATGGTAATATCTATCAGGCTGGGCACAGTGGCTCACACCTGTAATCCCAGCACTTTGGGAGGCCAAGGTGGGCCGATCACTTAAGGCCAGGAGTTCGAGACCAGCCTGGCCAACATGGCGAAACCCCCATTTCTACTAAAAGTACAAAAAGTAGCCAGGCATGATAGTGCACACCTGTAATTCCAGCTACTAGGGAGACTGAGGCAGGTGAATTGCTTGAACCCAGGGGGCGGAAGTTGCAATGAGCTGAGATCAGTCCACTTCACTCCGACCTGGGCAACAGAGGAAGACTCTTTCTCAAAAAAAAAAAAAAAAATCGATCAAATGGATGTTAAATATTTTTTGTTTTTGAGACGGAGTTTCGCTCTTGTTGCCCAAGCTGGAGTCCAATGGCACTATCTCGGCCCACTGCAACCTCCGCCTCCTGGGTTCAAGCGATTCTCCTGTCTCAGCCTCCTGAGTAGCGGGATTACAGGCATCTGACACCATGCCTGGCTAATTTTGTATTTTTTACTAGAGACAGGGTTTTTCCATGTTGGCCAGACTGGTCTCAAACTCCCGACACCAGGTCATCCGCCCACCTCGGCCTCCCAAAGTGCTGGGATTACAGGCATGAGCCACCTTGCCTGGCCAAATACTTTTTAATCAGTTACATTTGATAGGAAATTACTTCTGAATTATTGGACAAGTATAAAACATTAATCACTTTCCAATCATTTCTCGGGAAATCTTACTGTTGAGGTTTATTAGGATGGCAATAATACACCTACTATGTGCCCATAAAAATTTAAAATTAAAAAAAAAAAAGATGGCAGTAGCACAAGACCTAGATAGGTAGTTAAGGATGGATGAGAAAAGGAAAAATGAACAATGCAGGACAGGTCCAGCAGTCACAGGCAATTAATTTGATGAAAGGCAGCATAGATTTTGAAAGACTCCATTTTTTCCAATAAGAAATCATTTTGTCTTCAAAATGGAGGATGGGGGTAGCAGAACAACAATTGAAACCTTTCCTTTTGTCTGAGTGGTGAGAGCCAATGAGATTCATAAGAAAAAAAAATCTAGCTTACTAATTATATGTAAAGTCTCCTTTATAATGGAAGAAGAGCAAGTCACCAAAAATACAAAAGCTAGATTAAATTAGCATCCTTCAATGTCTTTAGACAATGGAGTAAAACAACATAATAGAGTTATGTTCCAAAATTAACTTCCTTTTCATATACCACTCAGGCAGATTCACAAGCATTTGTAAAGAGCTCACATTACCATCATTTGATACCTGATGTGGAAATTTTTTTTAAGCTTCTTTTTATTTCCTCCATCCTCACTCTGATTCATAAAGTGCTTTGTTAGAGTTCACTGAGGCTTTGTGGCTGCAATTAAATGATTCGAAAATGAGTTAATTCCGATTTTGTTAGTTGGCATAAAAAGCATTCAATGAGCTGTGCTGGGCAGAATGATTACTCTAATGGTAAACATGCATAGATCATTTCAAAGATTGTTTTGAAAATTCTGCTGTATAGTAGAGCACATTTAATTTTAAAAGATCTTATAAACTTAAGACATTAGTTTTTAAAATAAGCTTTTCTCCTTTCCAGGTCATATGTATATGTGCACAGATATCTTACATTTCTGAGTATATTTTGTGAGATACTATTCTGAAATGCTGTTTCAGAGACTTTTTCCAGAATTATGAAACAGTTTAGAAATAGAAAAGTTGGGATGGCTTTCTGAAACCTTTTTCTTTTTTAAAAGCTGTCACTTGCTGTCATCATAAAATGTGTAATATTGCTAAAGTAAATTAATATTGATATAGGTATTAAAATAAGCTCATCTATACCTTTACATTTCTCACTTGTGATTAAATGAAGAATATTTCTGTCATATAGTTTTCTTAAGTTTGTGCACAATTCTCTCTCAGTTCTCCTGGGTCCAAGGCAGTCAACCCATTTCATAGTTAAACATTCTAGGAAAATATAAGAGAGATTTTCCTAGAGTAATGGATTGAGTTATATTCATTTGTGAAGCATAATCTTTCCCCTCTCTCCTCTTGGAAGTAACAGGGCAAACATTAAAGACACATTCATGGAATACTACAATGGAGACTCCAAATGAGTCATTTCACAGGTGACTTGTCTTGAGTTCCACTCGAGCAGGATGCACAGGTGTGGCTGTGCTGGTTGTTCAGCTAATGAAACTTTTCCATACTCATTGTGATAGGCAGAATAATGGCCTCCAAAAATGACCATTACCTAATCTTCTTGAATCTGTGAAAATGTTCCTTTACATGGCAAAAGGGACTTTGTAAATGGGGTTAAGGTTAAGGATCTAGAAGTGGAGAGAGTACTCTGGATTATCCAGGTGGGCCCAATCTAAATACATGGATCCTTCAAAGTGGAGGACCTTTCCCAGCTGCAGTCAGAGGGAGTGATGTGACTATGGGAGAAGGATTAGAGAGAGACGCAAAGTTGCTGGCTTTGAAGACAGAGGAAATGGGCCATGAGTCAAAGAAGGGTGCAACTTCTAGAAGCTGAACAAGGCAAGGAAGCCTATGCTTCCTTAGCACCCCCAAAAAGTAATACAGCCAGTCAACACCTTCATTTTAGATCAATGAGACCTGTGCCTGACTTCTGACTTAAAAACTGTAAGATAAAAAATTTATGCTCTTTTTTTTTTTCAAGACAGAGTCTTGCTCTGTTGCCAGGCACCAGGCTAGAATGCAGTGGCACAATCTCGGCTCACTGCAACCTCTCCCTCCCGGGTTCAAGCAATTCTCCTGCCTCAGCCACCCGAATAGCTGGGACTACAAGCGTATGCCACCACATCTGGCTAATTTTTTTGTATTTTAGTGGAGATGGGGTTTCACCATGTTGGCCAGGATGGTCTCGATTTGTTGACCTGGTGATCTGCCCACCTTGGCTTCCCAAAGTGCTGGGATTACAGGCGTGAGCCACTGCACCCAGCCAAATTTATACTATTTTAAACCACTAAGTCTGTGGTTATTTGTTACTGCAGAAATAGAAAACGAATACGCCCATAAAGTCACTGCCCCAACCACCCTAGTGCCTCTGTCCCCTTCCCTTGGGACCCTCAGTCTAGCACAAAAGCAGTAACCCCTGGCATAGCAGGATTCCAACATTGCAGCAAGCTTTAGTTCTGTCTGGGCTATGACTAAGCATTACCAGTTGTTAAGTATGTTGAGCATCACTTGATTACAGGGGCCAAAGTCAGCAACTTTCAAACGTTTTTTTTACCCTAATCCACCTGCAGTACAGTATACATTTTAATCTCAACCTAGGACACACACATATTATAGAAATAAGACTAATATTTCATGAAACAGTACTTAACTACATGCACTGCACAATGATATTTTCAAATTCTATTTTTTTTTTCCTTAGAGGAGCCATGTTAATCTTCTCTGTATCATTCCAATTTTAGTTATGTGCTGCCAAAGGGAACACCTTTTCTTTTTTTGAGACCGAGTCTTGCGCTGTTGCCCAGGCTGGACTACAGTGGCATGATCTCGGCTCACTGCAAACTCTGCCTCCCGGGTTCAAGCATTTCTCCTGTCTCAGCCTCCTGAGTAGCTGGGACTACAGGTGCACACCACCACACCTGGCTAATTTGTGTATTTTTAGTAGAGATGGGGTTTCACCATGTGGTCAGGCTGGTCTTAAACTCCTGACCTCATGATTCACCCGCCTCAGCCTCCCAAAGTGCTAGGATTACAGGCATGGGCCACTGCACCTGGCCCTATTTTTTAATGTAAATTATAACCCGTTAAACTGATTTTATAATTTACCAGTAGGTTTCCATCCTCAAATGAAAAACACTGACCTACATCATGACAAGTCTATAGTCAAGTTGTAGAGTATCTGATAAAGAATATTTTATGTTTTATTTTTTACAGAAGCATAAATATTACTTCAGAATTTAAATTATTTCTATATGTAACCATAATTCATTGTTGTTAAATATTATTTATTAATATGCCAAATATGGATTTGCTTTCTTTCAGTGAATATCAAACACATGACAGTTTGGAAATCAAGCCTAATTGTAAGAGAGTAGGACCACAGCAGGGAGGTGGTGTGCTCTAGAAACCATTTTTAAACAAATAGATGTAGTCATTGGCTACATGAATTTTATGTTCTGTTGTTACTCAATTTGTTTATTTCTGCTTTTGTTTTTAATATTTCCCTTTTTCTCACTTGCCTTTAAGAAATTACCCATTTTCTGGCTAAGTGTGGTGGCTGGCTAAGTGGTGGGATTACACCTGTAATCCCAGCACTTTGGGAGGCTGAGGCCGGTGGATCACTTGAAGTCAGGAGTTCAAGACCAGCCTGGCCAACATGGTGAAGCCCTGTCTTTACTAAAAATACAAAAATTAGCCGAGTATGGTGGTGCCCACCTGTAATCCCAGGTACTTGAGAGGCTAAGGCAGGAGAATCGCTTGAACCTGGGAAGCAGAGTTTGCAGTGAGCTGAGACAGTGCCATTGCACTACAGCCTGGGCAACAGAGTGAGACTCTGTCTCAAAAAAAAAAAAATTACTCATTTTCTTTTCTAGATTTTTTAAAGTTTCATCTATTGCATTTCTCTTTGTTTCTTATTACTATTTATAGCTGCAGTATCATTTCAAGAACTTATGCTTTGTTTCAGTATCCCCTTCATTTAGTGGTCCTGGATATTCCCTTTACTTTCTTGGGAGTTCATGCATTTAAAATTATGTTGCTATAATGGAACTAGCTTTTCTGGGCATTGGTAGCAAAAGAGTTTTAAGCTTATGCTATACAATAGTTAGCTTTCAGTAAGTTACGTTGCAGAACAAAAGAACAACAACAAAATCACAGTGGCTTGACAATAACAAAGATCAATTACTAATCCACTATACACGGTGGTTATAGGTCTGTTCTAGGATCTTTATTCCAGTAGCAACCTCCACACAGGACACAGGCCTTATGTCTGAACCACCAGATGTCTCTTTTTTTTTTTTTTTGAGCTGGAGTTTCACTCTTGTTGCCCAGGCTGGAGTGCAATGGCACAATCTCAGCTCACCACAACCTCCGCCTCTCGGGTTCAAGCAATTCTCCTGCCTCAGCCTCCCAAGTAGCTGAGACTACAGGCGCGTGCCACCACGCCCAGCTAATTTTTGTGTTTTTAGTAGAGACTGGGTTTCACCATATTGACCAGGATGGCCTCAATCTCCTGACCTCGTGATCTGCCCGCCTCGGCTTCCCAAAATGCTGGGATTTCAGGTGTGAGCACTGCGCCAGGCCCACCAGATGTCTCTTAAAGCAGAAGCTTAGATGTGGGGCATACATTACTCCCATAGGCAAAGCAAGTCATAACGTTAACGTTGATGAAAATGGGTAAACATAATCCTTTCCTAGGGAGGACAGCAAATAATAGGGAAAAATAACATAATCTATCCCATGTTATCCCCCATGATGCTGCAACCAGAAAGGTTTATCCTTGCATCTCTGTCAAATCAAAACTCTGTTGTTGGATTATATTTGAGATTTGCCATTATAGCATTTATGTGTTCATTTGTAAATGTATTTTTAATCATGGTATAATGCTGCTTGTCTTCCTAAATGCTTTTTGCTATAAAATCAACTGTGCTTATCATATTTTTATAGGCCACACCAGGCTGTGGCTACTATAGGTTATAATAACATTAAGGGGACAGTCTTTTTCTAGTTTTGCCTACGCCCTCAGCAATGTAAAACCTTGCCTTTCCCTCAAAATTAACTGAGTGTTATATGTGCTTCTGCAAAGAGTGCCCTGGTGCCCAGGATTCTTCTTGGCACATATCCAGCCTGGGGCCCTAGTCTGTTAAGACCATAGCAGTGTTCCCTGTCACCTCCAGACCTCTACAGAACAGTGTTGCTTTGTACATCTCATACTTTAGAGACTCCAGGGATTTCACTCTTTCTAAATAGCTATCTCTCCTTAGGGCTTTGGCCCAAGGTTCTAGTTGCTAGGACACAGTTGGATAGAAAATATGATAAATATACATTGTACCATACTGAAAACTACCTCTGACAACCAAGCCTTATTTTTTAATATACCCACTACCCTCTCAGAGGAGAGAGGGTATAATCTCTCCCTCTCTCCTCTGCTATTCCTGCCCATAGATCCTCTAATAACCAATCCCACTCGGGAACTTCTGTGAAAACTGATAAAATTTAAACTCCAGGCATAATGAATTGTAAGTAATTCCCCTTTCTTTGTTAACATTTTCTTATCTTAAAACAGTTTATCACAATAATTACATACATGGAAAAAAACAATAATGTAGTAGGGCTTGTAATGAAAAATAACAAAGATATTCTACTGCCTCACTCTCTCCCACCCCTAACTGGACTTCTCAGAGGAAACCACTTTTAACTGATGCTATTTCATGGCTTCTTTTTTTTTCACAGTCTCCCTGTGTTGCCCAGGCTGAAGTACAGTGGCATGATCTTGGCTCACTGCAACCTCTGCCTCCTGGGTTCTAAGTGATTCTCCTGCCTCAGCCTCCAGAGTAGCTGAGATTACAGGCATACACCACCATGCCCGGCTAATTTTGTATTTTTAGTAGAGATGGGGTTTCACCATCTTGGCCAGGATGGTCTTGAACTCCTGACCTCAGGTGATCCACCCACCTTGGCCTTCCAAAGTGCTGGGATTACAGGTGTGAGCCACCGTGCCCTGCCATGAGTTTCTTTTTCCTGTTTGTTTGTTTGTTTGTTTTTATACGTGGGGTCTGGCTATGTTGCCCAGGTTAGAGTACAGTAGTCATTCACAGGGAACATTATAGCTTACTACAGCTTTGAACTCCTGGACTGAAGTGATCCTCCTGCCTCAGGCTTCCAAGTAGTTGGGACTACAAGAATGTGCCATTGGGCCAGCTCCTACCAAGGCTTTTTGATGGTTACTTCTCTAATTCTAAACAATGGGCCTTTACTACTATTTCTTGATTTACTGGTAAAACACTATAGTAGATGAGATTAATTCCCATCTTTCCATGTTCTCCCTCTTCCTCCTGCAATCTGTTTTTATATCGTTACTTTCACATTACAAAGGTTGACATACCATATTTAGGTTTTCTCTGTTTTGTTTTTAGGCTACTGCTAAAAATTGAAAACCATTAGCAATCACTGACACATGATAAATATGTAAATATTATTGACAGAAAAGTTAGATACTAGGATTTTATTCTCTTCTCCACAGGGAGTCTGCAGGTCCTCCCAAAGACTGTTCAAGTCTAAGATTACAGTTTTAAATTTACAAGAAAAAACAAACCACCCCATCAAAAAGTAGGCAAAGGATATAAACAGACACTTCTCAAAAGAAGACATATATGTGGCCAACAAACATAAAAAAAGCTCAACATCACTGATCACTAGAGAAATGCAAATCAAAACCACAATGAGATACCATCTCACACCAGTCAGAATGACTATTTATTTATTTATTTGTTTGTTTGTTTTTGAGGCAGAGTCTTGCTCAGTTGCCCAGGCTGGAGTGCAATGGTGTGATCTTGGCTCAATGCAACCTCCACCTCCTGGGCCCAAGCCATTCTCCTGCCTTAGTCTCCTGAGTAGCTGGGATTACAGGTTCTCGCCATCACCCCGGCCAAGTTTTGTATTTTTAGCAGAGACGGGGTTTCACCATGTTGGCCAGGCTGGTCTTGAACTTCTGACCTCAGGTGATCCACTTGCCTCAGACTCCCAAAGTGCTGGGATTACAGGTGTGAGACATGGCACCGGCCAGAACAGTGATTATTAAAAAATCAAGAAACAATAGATGCTGGCAAGGCTGTGGAGAAATAGGAACACTTTTACATTGTTGGTGGGAATGTAAATTAGTTCAACCATTGTGGAAGACAGTGTGGCAATTCCTCAAGGATCTAGAACCAGAAATACCATTTGTTCCAGGAATCCCATTACTGGGTATATACCCAAAGGAATATAAATCATTCTATTACAAAGATACATACACACGTACGTTTATTGCAGCACTATTCACAATAGCAAAGACATGGAACCAACCAAAATGCCCACCACTGATAGACTGGATATAGACAATGTGGTACATATACATTATGGGATACTATGCAGCCATCAAAAGGAATGAGATCATGTCCTTTGCAGACACATGGATGAAGCTGGAAGCCATCATCCTCAGCAAACTAACACAGGAACAGAAAACCAAACACCGCATGTTCTCACTCATAAGTGGGAGTTGAACACTGAGAACACATGGATGCAGGGAGTGGAACAACACACACCAGGGCCTGTTTTTGGAGGGGAGGGGTAGTGGTGAAGAGAGAGAGCATCAGGACAAACAGCTAATGCATGGGGGCTTAAAACCTAGGTGACGGGTTGATAGCTGCAGCAAACCACCATAGCACATGTATGCCTATGTAAGAAACCTGGATGTTCTGCATATGTATTCTGGAACTTAAAGTAAAAAATATATATATATAGAGAGAGAGTTTTACTTGGCTGGTTTGATTTTATAATTCCATCTCTTCCCACTTATGCTGAAAATCTTGCTTCCAATGATGTTAACATAATGGTCAGTACTCATAGGTCTATGTTACTCTTTTTTTTCTCCTAAAGCTTTATTTGTCACAATGTGTAATCTACAGAAAAAGTTTAAAGAGTATACAATAAGCACCTGTATGTTTTATCTCAATTCACAAATGGTTATATATTTTTGCCATATTTGCCTTATTTCTCTCTTTGGTTTTTGCTAAGTCATTTGGAAACATCATGATAATTTACCACTTGCATATTTCTCCTACAACATTGTCTTACAAAACCACAGTCCCATTATTGGACCCAAGAAATTTCATATTGATCATATAATAATCTATTATAGAACCTATATTCAAATTTCTCCAATTATCTCCCAAATGTCCTTTATACATTTTTTCCTATCTAGAATTCAATTGTCTCACTCATTGCATATACTAAATATGTCTCTTTTATTATCATTTCCTTTTTTCCCCTTTCTTTTTTTAGTCTGACATTGGTATTTTTGAAGAGCCCAGGCAATTGCTTTGTAGAATGTCCCACATTACGGATTTATGTCATTGTTCCATCATGATTAGATTAAGTTAAATATTTTTTGCAAGAATATCATAGAAGTGTTCTTCCCATTGCATCACATTGGAAGACCCGTAATACCAGTTTGTTCCATTGTTGATGATGTTAATCATCATTTGCTTTAGATGATGTCTGCTGGATTTCTCCAGTGCAAAGGTATGCTTCTCCTTTGTAATTAATAGTCTTTGAGGCTTGAGACAGTGTGATATCCTGTTCCCCAACCACCTTTCACTCAATGGTTTTAGCACCCATTGAATTTTTCTTTTTGTAGAGATAGGGTTTTCACCATGTTGGCCAGGCTGGTCGGGAACTCCTGACCTCAAATGATTTGTCTGCCTCAGCCTCCCAAAGTGCTGGGACTACAGGTGTGAGTCACTGTGCCTGGCCTTAGCATCCATTGATAATCCTTGCCTGAATCAATTACACTGGGATTTCATTTTACTTTATTTTATTTTTATTTATTTATTTATTTTGAGACAGTCTCACTCTATCACCCAGGCTGGAGTGCAGCGGCGCCATCTCAGCTCACTGCAACTTCTCCCTCTTGGGTTCAAGTGATTCTTGTGCCCCAGCCTCCCAAGTAGCTGAGATTACAGGCATGCACCACTGCACCCAGTTAATTTTCGTATTTTTAGTAGAGATGGGGTTTCACCATGTTGGCCAGGCTAGTCTGGAACTCCTGACCTCAGGTGACCTGCCTGCCTTGGCCTCCCAAAGTGCTGGGATTACAGGCATGAGCCACTGGACGCAGCCTACGCTGGGATTTTAAAATGATGGTGTTCTGGCCATGGTGGTTTTCTAAATAATTCTTTTGCAATGGCTGCATAGTATACTATTATAAAGTTATATCATAATTTATTTATTAAGTAGGCTACTGATGGATATTTAAATTGTTTTCAGTGTTTTGCAGTTACACACAATGCTGCAAAGGACACACTGGTATCTTTACAAATGTGCAACTTCCACTGTTCAAATTCCAGAAAATAGAATTACTAAGTCAAAGGCATTTAACATTTTAACATGGCAAATTTTATTTTTTATTTTTTGAGATGGAGTCTCACTCTGTCACCTAGGCTAGAGTGTAGCGGCTCAATCTCAGCTCACTGCAGCCTCTGCCTCCCAGGTTCCTGTAATTCTCCTGCCTCAGCCTCCTGGGTAGCTGGGATTACAGGCACGTGGCACCATGACTGGTTAATTGTTTATATTTTTATTAGAGATGGGGTTTCACTGTGTTGGCCAGGCTGGTCTCGGACTCCTGACCTCAGGTGATCTGCCCTCCTTGGCCTCCCAAAGTCATAGGATTACAGAGGTGAGTCACTGTGCTCAGTAACATGGCAATTTTAGATACTGCCATGTTGCTACCACACAAAAAAGGTGATATTAATTTACCTTACCATTTTCAGTTCAAAAGACTGCATATTTTCTCAATTATCTTAATTTTAGACTATATATTTTTGCCTTAAATCTACCATCACCTTCTATTTTTCTAGCTGTCACTGTTCCTTGACTCTCACAATGCTTTCACTCCTGAAACCTACAGGCCATTACTGCCTTTTCACTGCTTATCACTCCCTGCCCAAGTTCTCTCTTTTCTACTTCTCCAGCTTGTATTTCATGGTCCATCATCATAATTATTTTTCACATACACTCTCAAATATTTTTCCTCTCTGTCCCTTCACTGTACTTTATGGCCAAACTCCAGGCCCAGTTACATCCAGCTCTCTTCCTGTGTCACATCCAGCAGTTAAATGTGACTGGAGAAAAACAACCATGGAGAAAAGACTGCAAAATTCATAGCCTCACCCTCAAATGGGTCTTAGACTCCCATAGATTCCCTAGCCATTTTACTTTCCAGCTGTCCTAGAGGGCTATTTCATTCATTTTCCTCTCTTCAACTCTCCATCATCTCCTGATCCCTCTGCTGATGACTTTGTTTCCTACTTGATTGAGAACTTCCTTAGCTACCAGCATCAGTGCCCACATATTCTGCCTTCTCTCCTGTTACTGTGGGTACACTGTTCATCCTCCTGTCTAAAGACATCCTCTGCAGTTGTGCACTGAATTCCATCCTCTTTCACATTCTCTCTCTCTCTCTCTTTTTTATTTGAGACAGTGTCCTGCTCTGTTGCCCAGGCTGGAGTGCAGTGGTACAATCTTGACTCACTGTAACCTCCACTTACTGGGTTCAAGGGATTCTTGTGCCTCAGCCTCACCAGTGAGTAGCTGGGATCACAGGATTGTGCCACCACGCCCAGCTAATTTTTATATTTTTAGTAGAGACAGGGTTTTGCCATGTTGGCTAGGTTGGTCTCGAACTCCTGACCTCAGGTAATCTGCCTGCCTTAGCCTCCCAAAGTGCTGGGATTACAGGTGTGAGTCACCATGCCTGGCCCTCTTTCACATTATCAAGGCCCTCTCGCCAGCAATTATTCTCTCTCCTGAACCATCAATGTTTTCTTCCTACTTTTCACTCCTACTAGTGTGAAACATGCTGTAATATTCCCTTTCAGAAAAAAACAAAACTGTCTTTTAAAAAAAAACTATCATTTGTTCCACATCCCTTCTGGCCAATGTCCCACTTGTCATCTCCCTTTATGTGACAAACTTTTCTTCAGACTTGTGTATGTTTACTGTTTCCACTTCATCTCCTTCTATTCTCTCCTGACCCCATTTCAATCAGGCATTTACCTCCACCATTCCACAAAAGCAGCTTTGGTCAAGGTACCCAATGATCTCCCTGTTGTCATATCCAAAGATCAAGCCTCAGTCATCCCCTAACGTGCAACCCACTTGCAATATTTGACACAGTTGATCATGTTCTCCTTGAAACACTTTATTCCCATCTCTGTTTAAATGTAACTTTCTCACAGAGGACTTTTCTGAACATTCTGAGTTAAACAGCCAACAAAATAGTCCCTTTTAATTTCTCTCCCTAGTCTGCAGTATTAATTACCACATGACATATTTTATATTAGTTCATAGATTTTATCCCTTATAATTTAATGTTAATTTGAACAAAACAACTGTGAAATGGCATCTTTGAAAGAATTAGTAATATTTGGGCTGGGCACAGAGGCTCATACCTGTAATCCCAGCACTTTGGGAGGCCAAGGCAGATGGATCACCTGAGGTCAGGAATTTGAGACCAGCTTGGCCAACATGGCGAAACCCTGTCTCTGCTAAAAATACAAAAATTAGCTGGTTGCAGTGGTGTGCGCCTGTAATCCCAGTTATTTAGGAGGCTGAGGCATGAGAATTGCTTGCACCTGGAGGTGGAGGTTGCAGTGAACCATGATTGCACCCTGCACTCCAGCCTGGGTGACAGAGGGAAACTGTCTCACAAAAATAAATATATAAATAAATAAATAAGAATTAGTAATATTTGAATACAAACCAATTATTTATGTGAAAAACAAAAAAGTCCTTATCAGTTGGAGATGCAAAATGCCATATCTATGAGTGAATTGACGTAATGTCTGAAATTTTCTTTAAATTACTCAAGAATGAGTTCAAGATTTTTGCTTGAACAATTAGGAGAGTGCAACTGTTTTGTTTTATTTTTGAGATGGAATCTCTCTCTGTCACCCAGGCTGGAGTGCAGTGGCATGATCTCTGCTCACTGCAACCTCTGCCTCCTGAGTAGCTGGGATTACAGGCACCTGCCACCACTCCTGGCTAATTGTTTTATTTTTAGTAGAGACGGGGTTTCACCATCTTGGCCAGGCTGGTCTTGCACTCCTGACCTTGTGATCTGCCTGCCTCAGCCTCCCAAAGTGCTGGGATTATAGGCATGAGCCACCACACCCAGCCAGAACTGTTATTTGCAGAGATTTCAAAAAATCTGGGAAAAAAATAAAGGGTTTTGTTGAAACATTAAGTTGGAAATGTGTATAGATACCCAAGTAGAGATATGGAGTAAGCATTTGGATATACTACCCTGGATGAGATAAATATCTATGACTCATAAAGGTAAACATGATACATAAAGCCATGAGGCTGGATGAGAACATTTAAAAAATGAAAGTAGGTTAAAAAAAAAAAAAGGTCTGAGGACTAAGCCTACTAAACCACTCCAAAATTCAGAGGCCAGACATGGGGAGCAGTCATTGGAGAAGATGAGGAAGAAGTGGCCAGTGAAGCAGTAGAAAACAAGTATGGCAGCCTCAGAGCCAAGCAAAGAAAGTGGCCCCACATATGGTTCCAAAAATGGTGGTATGATTAAAGGGTTTAACAAGTTAGTATAACACAGTTCTTTCTCTATATCAAAATATGGAACAACGGAAGATAATTGATATAAAATGCCAGAACTTTTATGATAATGATATTTTAGAATTCTATAAATAAAATATCCATTATTATGCAAATTATGGTTTGAATCATAGCGAAATGTCACTAATCTCAGGATTTCTTTTTCTTTTCTTTTTGAGATAGGGTCTCCCTCTGTCACCCAGGCTGGAGTGCAGTGGTACGATCATAGCTCACTGTAGCCTCGACCTCCCAGGCTCAAGCAATCCTCCCACTTCAGCCTCCTGAGTAGCTGGGGTCACAGCTGTGTGCCACCATGGCCAGCTAATTTTTTTGTATTTTTAATAGAGACAGAGTTTTGTCATGTTTCCTCCCCAGGCTGGTCTCGAACTCTTGTGCTCCATCAATCAGCCCAACTGGGCCTCCCAAAGTGTTAGGACTACAGACGTGAGCCACTACACGCAGCCTACTCTCACAATTTAATTCTGTTTTATATTATTGTAGTGGATACTATTATTTTCTGCTGGGAACACCTCTTGGCTGCAGTGAACTGCCTCTCCTAAAGTTAAACCCTTACCAGGGGCAGCCTATATTAAATGACTGGCTGAGAGTAGGAATACATAACCTGGACCCCTTGCCTCACTTTGGGACAAGTCTGAAGGGCCATCCCATTCCCTAACTCCCCATAAGGTGACTGAGGCCATAGCTGAAACCTCACTGGGGTCACTTTTTTTTTTTTTTTTTTTTTTGAGACAAAGTTTCACTCTTGCCGCCCAGGCTGGAGTGCAATGGGATGATCTCGGCTCACTATAATCTCTGACTCCTGGGTTCAAGCAATTCTCCTGCCTCAGCCTCCCAAGTAGTTGGGATTACAAGCATGCACCACCACACCCAGCTAATTTTGTATTTTTAGTAGAGACAGGGTTTTACCATGTTGGGCAGGCTGGTCTCCAACTCCTTACTTCAGGTGATCTCCCATCTCAGTCTCCCAAAGTGCTAGGATTACAGGTGTGAGCCATCACACCTGGCTTTGGGGTCACTTTCTTCAGTGTCCAGTCCCACCTTGCTTACTTCCTCACAGTGGTATCGCTGCAATAAACTTCTGCATTCAACTCTCCAACCAGAATTTGAATCTAGGGATCCAAGCCTAAAACAGCATTCTACCAGGGGGCACTGTCATCCAATGCAATGGTGTTATTTACAAAATAATTCTAGAATTTATTATTTATTTAAAAAGTCAGGTCATTTGTCCTGTAGAATTTCCCACGTCGTAGATTTGGCTGATTGTGTCCCTGTGTGCATTCTTTATCTGATACTTTCTGTAAACTGGTAGAAGTGCTAGAGGCTTCATTAGATTCACCTCCACCCATTTAAGCATGGTTTTCTTAAATTCTTTTTTGCTTCTCTTTTTCAATCTTGTGAAATTTAAGAGGAGAAAAATTCAAAGCTCACCAGGATCAGGGGAGATCACTTATGATTGAATATGCTTCCCACTGCCTTTCTCCCTCCTCAGCTTAGTATCTGCAATCAAAAGGCTTTCCAGATACACACATATTACTAGAAACAAGTGACTGGAGAATGTGTTCCTCTGTTTACAGCCTTAAACACTTGATACCTTCCTCCCAAAGCAGAGTATGATTTATCTTGTTCTCATCTAGGAAAGGAACCAAAGACAGCAACACCATCATCTCTGGATTATTTGCATGTAGATTTCTAATTTTAAAAGCCATCCTGGCTTTCTTCTGTCAAATGGTTTGATTGTGGATCACATTCTTTCACCGACAGCTGGTGTATTCTAAATCAATTAATCAACATGCATTTATCAAGCACCTGCTGTGTGATCAACGTCATTCTTGGAGAATTCATGCTGATTGAATTCTCTGTAAAACAATTAGAAAGCTGTATCTTGTTTTTGCTCTGCCCCCATCCCCAACCCCAATTCACACAAATGCATTTCAAGACCAAATAAATGCTCTTTTTGTATAAGTTTACTCTTGAATTAACTACACTGTGTTCCATTTTGTTGACAGTCGATAACACCCTGGGAGATTAAGATTTTTCTAAGGTAGTCAAAGCAGTTTTGCATAAATGTATACACAGCTGCCTAATTACATTATTTTATGTATCTCCTTTTAAGAAGACTTTGTTGCTAAGATTTATTTATTTATTTAAATTAGAATCATTGCAAGTAACAGAAACCAGCTTGAGCTGGCTCAAGGGAGAAAATAATTTACTGGAAATACATTAGGCTCTCTCAGAGAATCCAAAGAACTGAACAACCAACCATGAAGAGCAGAAGCTAAGGAAGCTCTGGGGATCCTGGCAACAGCTGCTCATGAACCTTCCCTTGGAATTCTGCCACAAACATGACTCAGCGCCAAACTTCTCTAGTCTTTGTGTATCTCAGTTCAAAATTCAAAATCATTGGGAGAGAAATCTGGTTGGCTCAGCTGTGGTTGCAAGGCTGCTGTTGCTCCAATCAGACATGCCCTGGAGGCAGCTTCAGGTGCTGTATATCCCATACTGCCCAATATACCCACATATGTAGCACTTGAAATGTCACTGAGGAACTGAATTTTTTTATTTTATTTAATTTTTATTGGTTAAAATTTAAAAACTGAAGCAATGTAAAATATTTCTTCCATTACACACAACTTTATTATTTTGGTAGAACTATATTTCATTTTAATTACTAGTAGTGTTACTATTACTAGAAAATTTTAAAGTACGCATGTGGCACATATTTTATTTCTATTGAACAATGTTGCTTTTACCAAAGATTTGTTTCTGAGGACCAGGGGCAGTTGTGAGAGACTGGGTGAAAGTTCCGAGCAGAAGACACCTTCAAAGGGGTCAAACACACAGAACACAATGACAAATATAGATATTTCTGGTGCAACATCATGTAATCAATGTATAATTGGATACATCTTTTCAGCATTATTTGACTGTTGCATTCAAATATTTATTATATCATTAAGGACTGGGGAAAGCTGTTATTTCAGACTTCAGTGTGTGATGCTACAGATATTCATCCAGCTAGTATTTATTGACAAAGCTCTTGTCCTTGTGGAGCTGAAAATCGAGTAGAAGGAGAGGGACAATAAACAGATAAATAACGATATAATGGCCAGGTATTAAAAGATACTCTGAGAAAAGAAGAAAACAGTAGGTAAAGAGAAAGAGAGTGGCAGAGATGCAGTTTATCTGGATGATTAGGGAAGACCTGATCAGGTGTTATTAAGTAGAGCTTGGAATAAAGGGAATGGTCAAGTCATGTGACTCGGGAAAAGCCGTTCTCTAGGCAGATAGAATTAGCATATTTCAGGATCCTCAAGGAGGCTTCTGTGGCTAAAGCCCAGAGAGAAAAGGAGGAAAGGGTAGAAAATGAAGTCAGAGCAGGTAGCCTAGAGCCAGATCATTCAGAGCCCTCAAGAAGAGGTCAATAGGGGAAGCCCTTGCAGTATTGAGAGCAGAGAATGATTCCATCAGTTACATTTTTGGTTGTGATTCCATGAATCATACAGGTAAGACCTTAATTTATTTATTTTTAATTATTATTTTACCTAACAGCAATAACTTAAGCATTTTCATTTTTAATTTTTCCCCATTTTCTGTAAAAAATTATCAAAACCCTATTTTCTCACTGTATTTATCTTAGGAAAATTAAAAATGAATTATGAAAAAAGTTAATACAAATTTATGAAAAATATAGAGCTATTTTCCTTCTAAATTAATTTGAATCTTGATAATTTTCTATGCCCTTTACCTGAATAAAATGTTTACACAGTTGAATTGTAGGACACAATTATTTACCTCAGGGAATCAATTTTATGTATGTAGAAGTCTTTGTAATAGTTAAGAATTGTCTCAACATTTTTTGAATGCAAAGCTTGAAAAACAATAATTCACTCAACTGCCTAACAGACAAAGAGACAACCATAAGGGAGACATGAATGCAGACATAAATTCCTAAAGCTTGCTAAGCATATGTATAAATAATCTATATACAAGATGTATATACACAGTAACTGCCAATTACACATAATAGCTCTCACTTTTAAAGCACTTTCTGTATGTCGTTTACTTATGACTGTATTGGTTTACTGGGGTTGCCATAACAAAACACCACAGGCTGGATGCCTTAAACAACAGAAATTTATTATCTCACAGTTCTGGAGGCTAGAAATCCAAGATCAAGGTGTCAGCAGGATTTGTTTCTTCCCAGTCTTCTTGGCTTGCAGTTGGCCACCTTCTCACTGTGACCTCACATGATCTTTCCTCTGTATTCATATCCAGTGGTTATTCTCTTTAAGTCCAAATTTCCTCTTCTTTATAAAGACATCAGTTGTATTGGATTACGGCCCACCCTAACTATCTCATTTTAACTGAATCACCTCTTTCAAGACCCTTCCATCTCTAAATACAGTCACATTCTGAGGTACTAGGGGTTATGATTTCAAATATAGGTGGGGCTGGGGGACATATTCAGCCCATAACACTGTTACTTATTTTTTGTTTGTTAAGAGACAGGGTCTTGCTATGTTGCCTAGGCTGGACTCAAACCCCTGGGCTCAAGTAATCCTCTTGCTTGAGCCTCTGGAATAGCATGGTATACACTACCATGGCCAACTTTTTTTTTTTTTGAGACGGAGTCTCACTCTGTCACCCAGGCTAGAGTCCAGTGGCTCGATCTCAGCTCACTGCAACCTCCACCTCCCGGGTTCAAGCGATTCCCTGCCTCAGCCTCCCAAGTAGCTGGGATACAGGCACATGCCACCATGCCCAGCTAATTTTTTGTATTTTTAGTAGAGACAGGGTTTCACTATGTTGGCCAGGCTGGTCTGGAACTCATGACCTCAAGTGATCAGCCAGCCTCGGCCTCCCAAAGTGCCGGGATTACAGGTGTGAGCCACCTCACCCAGCTCCAGCTTTACTTTTTGTGAAGATAAAAAGTTGTGGCTGGGCACGGTGGCTCAAACCTGTAATCCTAGCACGTTGGGAGGCCAAGGCAGGTGGATCACAAGGTCAGAAGGTCGAGACCATCCTCTCCAACATAGTGAAACCCTGTCTCTACTGAAAATAAAAAAATTAGCCAGGTGTGGTGGCGCACACCTGTAGTCCCAGCTATTCGGAAGACTGAGGCAGGAGAATCGCTTGAATCCAGGAGGCGGAGGTTCCAGTGAGCCAAGATCGAGACACTGCACTCCAGCCTGGTGACAGAGCGAGACTCCGTCTCAAAAAAAACAAGTTGCATATAATAGTGTCCCTAAAGAGGTGACAATGTGATAAGTGCTACCATAGAAATTAATTGGTAAAATTAATTGGTTGAGTATGTTAGGAGCATACTAGACAGAGAGCAGATACTACCCTCATACTGGAGCTGGGAAGAATTAAAGAGCTTCCCAGAGGAAGTGACATTGAAAAAGGCTTCAGAGGACAATGAAACCTCGCTTGCTTTGTACCAGCCACCCATGGTAGCTGTTCATAAAATATAAAGTCACCAGTTAACAATTCAAGATATTATACATGAGCAAGTTATTAGAATGTAATAAGGTGCTATGTAAACATTTTATTTTCTCTTTTTATTAATTAGGTAAATTACTGTAATCCTTATTCCTCCAGAAAATAAATTGCTAAATGAAAAATTAAATACAAAATGTCTTCATTTGTCTTCTTTATATTCTAATGCTTGGCAAAATATTTTGTTGTTCCTTGTTGCATTCTTCCTCGGTCTTTGCTTTCTTTGGGTTTTACAAAATAATTTAGGTAAATCAACTTTTCTTTTTCCTGGGAGAGAGTGAGTGCATGCTTTCTACAAGAATTTTGCATGTCATTCTATGATTGATGATAGCTCCTGAAGATACCTACTAATTGTGGCAGGAACTACATTGGAATATATACTTAGCTAAATTCTATATTTCTCTTGGATTGAATAAGTCCTTGAATTGACTTCAAGTAGAATTCTTTATAGCTATTTTGTTTTAATGCCTAAAATACTGGCCTCTTAAAATAAAAGTTATATGTAGGTTTTTTTTTTTTTTTGAGATGGATTTTCACTCTTGTTGCCCAGGCTGGGCAATGGCACAATCTTGGCTCACCACAACTTCTGCCTCCTAGGTTCAAGTGATTCTCCTGCCTCAGCCTCCTGAGTAGCTGGGATTACAGGCATACGCCACCATGCCTGGTTAATTTTGTATTTTTAATAGAAACAGGTTTCTCCATGTTGGTCAGGCTGGTCTCAAACTCCCAACCTCAAGTGATCTGCCCACCTCAGCCTCCCAAAGTGCTGAAATTACAGGCATGAGCCACTGCGCCCAGCCTATATGTAGATTTTTTAAAACAGGCTTGAATAGGCCGGGCACGGTGGCTCATGCCTGTAATCCCAGCACTTTGGGAGGCCAAGGCGGGCAGATCACGAGGTCAAGAGATCGAGACCATCCTGGCCAATATGGTGAAAGCCTGTCTCTACTAAAAAATACAAAAGTTAGCCAGGAGTGGTGGATTGCGCCTGTAGTCCCAGCTACTCGGGAGGCTGAGGCAGGAGAATTGCTTGAATCCGGGAGGCGGAGGTTGCAGTGAGCCAGATCATGCCACTGTACTCCAGCCTGGCCACAGAGTGAGATTCTGTCTCAAAAAAAAAAAGAGGCTTGAATATAAGATGGCATCTACCAGTCTGAAAATGTATTTATTTAAAATTGCAAAGTATAATAACTTTTACTTTCCCTCATATTACTACAAATATTACTCCTAGAGAGAGATTTGGGGTTTTATTGGCAAGTGTCCTTTTCCCCTTGGAGAAGTTGGTTGAAAAAGAATCTGTTTCTGTGGTCTTTTGCAGTTTCTGTGGCTCAGACTGGAATAATTAGATCAGACTTGTAATGTATTAAGCTATATAGTCACACTGTCTTTTATAGCACGACATGAGAACAAAATTCTAACTCTGCTAATTACATTGGAAAGAATGAGCTTGTTTTCCACTAAAAGTTAAAATGCTTTAAACTTGCACTTCTCTCAACTCTTACTGCTATTAAAACTACATCCTATGGAGAATATACAAAACTATATATAGCTAGAATGTGCCAAACAAATAATACTCTTCCCTGAGAAGCTCATAATCACAGAACAAGTGGCATCTTGACAAGTTGTGTTGCTTTTGCTAATGAATAGTTTATCGTAAATATTAAAATGCTGTATTCTTCATAATTGTCATAGCTTAACTGGGAACAACTTGAAAAAAGTAATTTGTTTTAAAATTTAGCTCACTAAATACAATGTGCTATCTTGGAAAAAATCCTGGAATAAAAAAAAAATTAGTGGAAAACTGGTGAAATCATGCAGCCTGGAGTTTAGTTAATAGTAATGTACCGATGTTAACTTCCTGATTTTGACAAATGTATCCCGGCTAGGTAAGATGGGGACGTTAGGACGCTAGGTAAGATGTTAATGTTAGGGGACACTGGATGGAAGATATGCAGAGACCCTCTGTACTATCTTTACAACTTTCTGTAAATCTAAAATTGTTCTGAAGTAAAACGTTTATTTTTAAAAACTCAAAAAAAAATGTAACAGCATGTTGAAGTTAAATTTTCCAGTCTATCTCCATGAATAAGTGGGCTAGGCTCACAATTACAGGGATCTGGATTGAACATGGGGCTATGAGGAAAAACAAGACAGAGAACCAAGATGCCAGAGCATCTCTGGGTGAGGAGGTTTAAAGCTGGCAGAAAGTAGAAAGCTCTTGACTGGGGAGGAAATCTTCTGATACTATAAACCCAAAAATGAGGTTTTAAAAGTAGATATTTGGCTGAGTGTGTAACATTTGGTGGCTCACGCCTGTAATCCCAACACTTTGGGAGACTGCGATGAGCAGGTCACTTGAGGTCAGGAATTGGAGGCCAGCCTGGCCAACATGGTGAAACTCCATCTCTACAGAAATTACAAAAATTAGCCAGGCATAGTGGTGCACGCCTGTAATCCCAGCTACTCAGGGGGCTGAGGCACAAGAATCACTTGAACCTGGGAGGCTGAGATTGCAGTGAGCCGAGATTGTGCCACTGCACTCCACCCTGGGTAGTAGAGCAAGACTCTGTCAGAAAACAAAACAAAACAAAACACCAAACATATTGTTATGAAAACAAAACATATATGTAAATGAAAATGATGGATATAGCACTGAGCAAGCCACCTTCTAAAAGTATTCTTGAAATTTAGACTCTACATGTTAAACATTTGGAAGCTGTTGTTGAAAGAAAAACCAAGGAAGTTGATGAATATTTACAGGATTGGCTCTTGCATTTCTGATGGTGTGAAGATAAGGTGGCAAAGTCTTTTGCTGTGTTCCTTCTTCTCTGGCTGTGACTCTTTCTCATTCTATTTGAGATCACTTTATAATTTTTTCTCTTTTTTTTTTAGACAGGGTCTCACTCTGTCGCCAGGCTGGGGTGCAGTGACACGACCTTGGCTCACTGCAACCTCTGCCATCTGGGCTCAAGCGATTCCCCTGCTTCAGCCTCCCGAGTAGCTGGGACTACAGGCACCTTCCACTACCCGGCTAATTTTTGTATTTTTTGGTAGAGACAGAGTTTCACCATGTTGGCCGTGCTGGTCTCAAATTCCTGAACTCAAGTGTTCTGCCCATCTCCGCTTCCCAAAGTGCTGGGATTATAGCCGTGAGCCTCTGCGCCCAATCTCACCTTGTAATTTTTAAAGATTAAGATGTGATCCTAAGAATCTTTTCTACTCATGCATTTAGTTAGAGCTTTTAAGGATTTTTATGGCCGGGTGCGGTGGTGCACGTCTGTAATCCCAGCACTTTGCGAGGCCGAGGCAGGAGGATCTCTTGAGCCCAGAAGTTTGGGATCAGCCTGGGCAAAATGGAGAGATCCCCATCTCTACAAAAAATAAAAAAAATTAGCTACATGTATGTGTAGTCCCAGCTACTCAGGAGGCTGAGGTTGGGGGATCGCTTGAGCCTGGCAGGTGGAGGTTGCAGTGAGCTGAGATTGCACCACTGCACTCCAGCCTGGGTGATAGAGGAAGACCCTGTCTCAATAAATAAATAAATAATGATTTTTATATAAAATACTATTTTTTTAAAGATTATAGGCCAGGTGCAGTGGCTCATGCCTATAATCCCAGCACTTTGGGAGGCTGAGGCAGGCAGATCACAAGGTCAGGAGTTTGAAACCAGCCTGACTAACATGGTGAAACCTTGTCTCTACTAAAGATACAAAAAAATTAGCGGAGGCGTGATGGCACGCACCTCTAATCCCAGCTACTCGGGAGGCTAGAGGAGGAGAATCGCTTGAGCCTAGGAGGCAGAGGTTGCAGTGAGCCGAGATTGTGGCACTGTACTCCAGCCTGGGTGACAGGACGAGACTGTCTCAAAAAAAATAAATAAATGCATAAATAAAAATTTAAAAAGATTATAGATGTTCATATCTGTAGAAAGAAAGAGTTAGATTATAGCTTATAGTCTGCTTTAGAATGTATTCCCATTCTTTCTTTCTTTCTCCAATAAACTCCACCCCCTCAGAAACGGGCACAGGCTCAGTCAAACACAGTGCCCCATTTCCCTGAACCCACGGCCAAATGGGATGATGCAAACACGGAGATACTAGCTAGGAGGAAGTGACGAGTTCGAATCAAGGCTTACTTGTCTGAAAGCAGAAATGCAACAGCACGTGGGAAGACCTTTCTGCCTCTAGCCAGCAATCCAGAACCATTAGGGGTCAAACAAGAATTCTTCTTGCTGACTTGAAAAAGCTGAACTGGGTCCTCCAAACTGAAACTAACGCAAAGGAGAGAGGCAGGACATGCACTAGGGACTTGGAAAGAGCCTACAAATTAGGAATCCCGTTTCCCTCATCCCTCTCTCTCCAGCAACTCTGTTATTCCCTGCGAGCCATAATTAAAATTCATACCTGTGGCAAAACACTATCCACTGGGATATAGCAGAGGCAGGTTAGTCATTATGGGGAACTGTAGGATGGGCACATCGAGAGCCTACAGGATAGGCAGTGCTGAGATGTGTCAAAAGGCAGAAACTGCAAAGGCAGGGTAAGATTTCTGCTATTAGTGACTAGTTTATGGAATCCCCTTGTATAAAACTGGCAAAAGGTCAATTGAGGTCTGAAGGGAGTTGTACTTGGCTTGGAAATGGCCTATAATTGTTCAAAACCTAAGACAATACCCAGTCTCCATAATCAGACACAACTTTAGCTGGTGGCTAAAGTGGTGCAGTCCTGGAACATGATAGTGAGAGAGACTTGTTCCTCACATGTATGGACAGGGCAGCAGGAACTTACTTCACTGCCAGGAAAGCAAATTTAGATGACATTTGCGTTGCAGGACCATGGCCCACAGTTCCTAGAGTTACAGTCACTCTACTATCTCTCTCTCTCTCTTTTTTTTTTTCTGAGTTGGCTTCTCGCTCTGTCATCCAGGCGGGAGTGCAGTGGCATGAACTCAGCTCACTGTAATCTCTGCCTCCCGGGTTCAGGCGATTCTCCTTCCTCAGCCTCCCAAGTAGCTGCTACTACAGCCATGTGCCACACCCAGCTAGTTTTTGTATTTTTAGAAGAGACTGGGTTTCACCTTGTTGGTCAGGCTGATCTCGAACTCCTGACCTCAGGCAATTCTTCTGTTTCAGCTTCCCAAAATAATGGGATTATAGATGTGAGCCATCTCTACAGGCTCTCCCCACCTTTTTTGTTTGTTTGTTTTTTAAGAGACACGATCTCACTGTATCACTGTATTTACCAGGCTAATCTCAAACTCCTGGCCTCAAACAATCCTCAAGTCTTGGCCTCCAAAAGTGCTGGGATTGCAGGTGTGAGCCAACACTCCCATCCCCCAATATCGTTCTTAATTTGGCTGGCCATCATGCAATTTCTCTCTTCCAGTGCCAGATCTTCTTCTCTGGAACAGATGTGGGCATATGTCACAAGCCTGCCCAATCTTAATACTCCATTCCCCAGAGACTGCGATTAGTTTTGGGGTGGACATGTGGCCCAAGCAGCGCCTCAAAAAGTTCTCTGGAATTGATATATTGGGAGAAAGCAGTCTCTTTCCACTGGGATTCCTAAAGCAGATGATGTAAGCCTAGAGCTGTGGGCAACCTACTTCTCTGGCAGCCTGGAAAATGGAAGAAAATGAGGTCACCACACAGAGGAAGCTGAGCTGAGACATTGAGGGAGGGGGAAAGAGAGAGACCTGACGATATAATTTCCATCTGGGCCTGAAGCCAAATTCATCCAGGAAATAATTCTCTTTCTCTCTCCCTACGCCCCTCAATTTCTCTCTCTTTTTGGCTTAGAGTTGTATTTCTGTCCATTTCAACTGAAATAGTCTTTATATATTTTCATTTTTCTAAATATAAAAGCACTACATTCTCACTATGGAAGAAATTTGGAAAATTCATCTAAGTATAAAGAAAAAAATAATTTATTCTCTCATGCTTCAAGTAGAACCAAGTTAGCATTTTAGAGTTTTTGTAGTATTTTAAATGATTATTTTTTCATAGTTATGATCATAGTAATTTATTTTATATAGCTATGATACTAATGAATTTATTTTACATAGTACAATCATAAATTTTTTCCACTTAACCTTATTACATCTTCCCATGATCTTAAGCCACCTTATAAATATAATTTTCTTACATTTCCTCTACTATTTAGATAATTTTAAAATATTAACATCATTTTGCATTATAGCCCTACTATTTATTTTCAGCAATACAGTTACTAGGCCTAAATATTAGAACAATTTAAAGGCTCCTGATACAGTTTAGATATGATTCTTTATTTTGATGAATACAAGTATATACATATGAGAAATTTGTCTTTCATGGGCAATCAAAATTAAATGAAACAAATATATAGGGTTCAGTAAGAGGAAAACAAGTAAGATACCATCAGGCCTTCAATGAATATTTCTTTTCAGAGGCAAAAGCTATCCTGAATTAGACCAATTCAAAATTTAAGCTGCGTACAATTACAGAAACTAAAAGAAATGAAAACACTGATGTTCAGCCATGCCAGTTGATATGCATCTCTTCCTAATTGACATAATCTTTTAAAAATAAAATTTTATTAACAGCATTTTCCACTATAAGAGCAATACATAAAACAACACAAAATACCATTGACAGCTTTTTAAAAAACTGATAATAAAAAAAAAGAAAAAAAAACTCTCAAAGGGAGAATTTAAAAAAACCGATAATGTCCATTATTATTGAAGATACAAATACAGTGCTGGGAAAAGTGCAAATTAGCCCTTTGGGGACATCTTGGCAACTGTTTTATTTTTTTGTATGAATGAATAAATACCCAGTGTTTAAATTTCCTTATAATAGTCCATCAAGTATACATATTTACTTTATCAATACTCTATTTTTAGACATCCAAATTGCTTATAGTGTTTTACTATTACAATAATACTGTAATATGTATTCATTTGTGTGTTTTAATATATTATGGATTATTTTCTTTGGATTAATACCCAGAAGTGAGATTACTGAAACAAAGGTCATTAAATCGATGGGCATGGTGGCTCATGCCTGTCATCCTTTTGGGAGGCTGAGGCGGGCAGATCGCCTGAAGTCAGGAATTTGAGACCAGCCTGGCCAACATATGAAACCCTGTCTCTACTAAAAATACAAAAATTATCTGGGCATGGTGGCACACGCCTGTAATCCCAGCTACTCAGTAGGCTGAGGCAGGAGAAATGCCTGAACCTGGGAGGCAGAGGTGGCAGTGAGCTGGGATCATACCATGGCACTCCAGCCTGGGCAACAGAGAGAGACTCCATCTCAAAAATGAAAAAGAAAAAAAGATCATTAAATAAAGATTACAAAACCAAATAAAATATTTTCTGTTTTTTTAAATTTAAATAAATTATATATATACTATATATATAAGTACATATACATATACACAAAAAGTATATATGTAAGTATATATATATATATACACACACCACAAAAAGTATATATATGTATATACACTTACATATATACTTATATATATATATGTGTATATATATATATACTTACATATATACTTATATATATATGTGTATATATATATATACTTACTCTATATATATATATATTGTTTTGTTTTGAGACGGAGTCTTGCTCTGTCACCCAAGCTGGAGTGAAATGGTGCCATCTCAGCTCACTGTAACCTCTGCCTCTCGGGTTCAAGCGATTCTCCTGCCTTAGCCTCCAAAGTAGCTGAGACTACAGGTGCCTGCCATCACATCCGGCTAATTTTTGTATTTTTAGTAAAGACGGGGTTTCAACATGTTGGTAAGGTGGGTCTTGAACTCCTGATCTCAGGTGATCAGCCCACCTTGGCCTCCCAAAGTTCTGGGATTACAGGTGTGAGCCACCGTGCCAGGTCCATATATAAATATATATATATATATATAATTTTTTTTTTAAACAGTTTTGCTCTGTCACCTAGTCTGGAGTGCAGTGGTACCATCACAGCTCACTGCAAGTTCAACCTCCTGGGCTGAAGGGAACTTCCCACCTCAGCCTCCCAAGTAGCTGGGAATACAGGTGCACACCAGTACATGGGCTAATTTTTTATTTTTGCTAGAGATGGGGTCTTGCTATGGTGCCCAGGCTGGTCTTGAACTCCTGGCCTCAAGTGATTCTCCCACCTTGGCCTCTCAAAGTTCTGGGATTACAGCCATGAGTCATTGCACCTGGCCCATTTTCTGGATCTTGATGTAGGTTGCCAAATTGCTTTTCAAAGAGAGTGTATCAGTTTATAATGCCAATAGTAATAAATGAGAGTGCGCATTTCAACCCATTATCTCTAATCTATTAAATTATTTCAATGCTTTGCTCATTTAAGAGGTAGAAATTTATATATGATTTTAATTAAAAATTTTAAAGTACTAGCAAGGACACTTTCTGAATATTTGTGTGAGATTATATTAATCTTCACTATAATCTTTTTTTTTTTTTGAGACAGGGCAGGGTCTCACTAAATTGCCCAGGCTGGAGTACAGTGATAAGATCGTGGTTCGCTCCAGCCTGACCACTTGGGCTTAAGCTCACCTCAGCCTTCCGAATAGCTATAGGCATGCGTCCCCATGTCCACCTAATTTTTTAATTATTTGTAGAGACAGAGTCTCACCTTGTTGCCCAGGCTTGTTGTGAACTCCTGGGCTCAAGTTATCCTCCCACCTCAGACTCCCAAAGTGCTGGGATTACCAGCATGAGCCACTGTGCCTGGCTCACTATAACCTTTTAATCAGTAAGAAGGCATCCTTTTCTTCAGGGATACTTCCATCCCATTAGGAAGAAATATACCAGCCTCTCTGTCACTTTGCCTAAAGAGTAGGGGGAGGGGGTCTGACTAATCAGTGCCCTCAAATGCTGTGATCCCCAATACCTATCCAAAAAATTGTCAGGACCACTGCAGAAGTAGCAACGGGAAATCTATTTAAAAATGCAGATTCCTGGATCCCACTCCCAGAATATCTGATTCTTCAAGCCTGCTGCCAATCCAGGAAGTCATATATTTTTAACATTCTACATTTGAGGCTGATATGTTGTCAGATTTGGACACCAGTGCTCCAAAGCAGAGGTTCATAAAGTGGAGTCCCTGGACCAGCAGCATCAGCATCACCTGGAACTTTAAAGTGAAAATTTTCAGGTCTCTACCCCAGACTTGCTGAAACAGAAACTCTAAGGGTTGGGCCCAGCAATATGTGTTTTAACCAGTTTGTCAGCTGATTTTGATGCAGGACAACTACTCTAAATATACTGTGAGGTGAAGAGTCAAGAGCCATCCAAAGTCTACCACCTCCTGCTTAGAAAGCCAAAGGAGATTACATCTGAATTGAGTCTGCAGGATGAGTATGCTTTCATCAGGGGACAAGCAGCAGAGGAACAGGCAGATAGTACAACTTATAGAAAAGCACAGTCAAGAGCTGGGTGCAGAAAGGCCCAAGGTTGCTGGCCCCATGGAGGAGATAAGAGATAAGGGAGGAAAGTTGATAAAGTGCCCCATCTGTCATGCACCGGAGTGGATATTTGTCATTATATGGACACCCAGCCTCCATCCGTCATCCTAATTGCACCCCAATGTCTTTTGGGAGAATTACCTCAGCTCCATCGTGTCTCATTGTCAGGATGATAAGTACAAGTGCTCTCCTACTACAGAAACCAAAGGAGTCCCTAGAGACTTCTTCCTTCACCCCTCTGACATAGTCAAGGGATAAGCATGTGACCTAAACTAGATTCACTACACTCTCTGTTGAAGAGATTTTTGTTTTTTAGGATTTAAAAAACCTTTTGATTGTGGAGAATTCACACATACACGAAAGTAGAAGAAATAGTATAGTGAATCTCCATAAACCCAAACTCATTCTGAAAAAAAGATCAATTCATGGTCAATCGGCTTTATCTGTAAATTTCTTCATTTCCTCCACTCCCCAGAATTTTTGGAAGCAAATCTTAGGTATAATATCCAGGAAGATTTTTCCCAATACTATTAACAGAAGCCACTGGAGTAACTTAGTTTGATGAAAATATTGCCTTGCACTGGAAATAATGATTTACAAAAGTTCTTTTAGTGCTTAGTACTGAAAATGACAAAGCCTGAAAGAAAGAGGTATCAATTGAAAGGAGGAAGAATGTCGAGGTCTGATAATCTTCTTTCTCTATTTGTCTTTCTTTGCTACCTCCAAAGTCAAACACAACTATATAAATTTTATTTAACTTCATCACATTTATTTAACTTCATGTATTACCATGTGTTATCTAATCCCTAAAGAGATTAAGAGCTATATTTATATTTCATTGCTCTAAAATTGCCTTCCAGAACATTTTAAGCATTTAGATACATGAAAGCCACTGTTAACTTTTTAAAAATTGTGGTACAAAAATATGTAACAGAAAATTTGCTATTTTACAGGGTTCAGTGGCTTACGTCTATAATCCCAGCACTTTGGGAGGCCCAGGTGGGTGAATCTTTTGAGATCAGAAGTTCAAGACCAGCCTAGCCAACATAGTGAAACCCCACCTCTACTAAAAATACAAAAATTAGCCATGCATGGTGGCAGGTGCCTATAGTCCTAGCTAGTAGGGAGGCTGAGACAGGAGAATCGCTTGAACTAATGAGGCGGAGGTTGCAGTGAGCCGAGATTGCACCACTGCACTCTAGCCTGGGTGACAAAGCAAGACTCTATCTCAAAAAAAAAAAAAAAGGCCTTTATTTGTTTGTTTGTTTGTTTGTTTGAGACCAGAGTCTTACTCCCTTGCCCAGGCTGGAGTGTGGTGGCACTATCTCGGCTCACTGCAACCTCCGCCTCTCAGGTTCAAGCGATTCTCCTGCCCCAACCTCCTTTGTAACTGGGATTACAGGCATGGACCACCACGCCTGGCTAATTTTTGTAACTTTAATAGAGTTGGTGTTTCACCATGTTCACCAGGCTGGTCTCAAACTCCTGACCTCAGGTGATCCACCCGCCCTGGCCTCCTGAATGCTGGGATTACAGGCGTGAGCCACCACACCTGGCCAAAAAATTGCCTTTTTAACAGAAGTGTATAGTTCAGTGCAAGAAGTATATTCAGTGCAACCAGAGACTTTGTATCTTGAACAGTATAACATAAGGAGAGAAGCAGAGAGAGTCCACTCATGGCAGCGTAAGTACCCAACCAAGACAGTGCAGGAATCCCTGTCACTGAAACCTCAGGAACTACCTCATTCTAAGCCTGGCTCTTCAGCTTCCTCTTAAGTCCTGTAAGCTCCCCAAACCCCCTTAAAATGATCAGAATTAGTTGTTTTCCCACCCAAAGAACCCTAGGAAACCCAGAACTGTAAAGAATTAAAAGCAGAGCAGTGACACA
The DNA here is from genome assembly GCA_963573385.1 of Cacajao melanocephalus. Taxonomy (NCBI): domain Eukaryota; kingdom Metazoa; phylum Chordata; class Mammalia; order Primates; family Pitheciidae; genus Cacajao; species Cacajao melanocephalus. Next base: position 14,074 of record CAUYLG010005455.1, on the reverse strand, counting down.
ATCAGCTTTGTGTTTTGGAAAGCACTCAGAGTGTAGTGTGGAGGTTGTTATGGACTGAATTGTGTCCCTTTGCCCCACCCCATCCTGGCCTGAATTCATGTGTTGAAGCCCTAACCCCAATGTATTTGGAAATACGGCTTTTAGGAAGGTAATTAAAGTTAAACAAGGTCATAAGGATACGGCCCTATTGCAATAGGATTGGCATCCTTAAAAGAAGAGGAAGAGACAAGAGACACCAGTCATCTCTCTCTCTTCCTGCATACACAGAGAAGAGGACATGTGAATGCACAAGAAGTCACTGTCTATAAGCCAAGAAGAAAGACCTTGCCAGAAACCAAATCTGCCAGAACTGTGATATGGGACTTCTAACTGTCAGAATAGTGAGAAAATAAATTTCTGTTGTTGAAACCACTCAGCCTGTGGTATGTTGTTATGGCAGCCTTAGCAGACTAATAATACAGAGGTAATTGCACACATATAAAACAGGGACAATATTTGCCCAAACTAAAACAATGACAATAAAAATGGAGAGAAGATGAATTGGAGACTGATTAGGACATAGAAATGAGAGGATTTAGTGATGAATTGGATATGGGAACTGAGTCTAGATGATCCTTAAATGTCTGACTTGAACCACTGGGAACCAGTTGCTAGGTGAGTATGAGGTCTGTCGTCCTCTCCCCTCTTCTCTATGTAAATCCTACCTATCTGTAACTGAAATCCCAAAGCAAAAGTCTGTATAGCTGGTGCAAATTCAAATATATCCAGGCATGATTTGTAGGCAAATGAGAAGACAAATGAAAGGGTCTATGTATGCAAGGGCTCATGAAACTTCATTGAAAAGACAACGTAGCCAGGCATGGTGGCATGAGTCTGTAGTCCCAGCCACTTGAGAGGCTGAGGCAGAAGGATTGCTTGAGCCCGGGAGTTGGAGGTTGGTGCATCTTGAACATGCCTGTGAATAGCCACTGCACTCTAGCCTGGACAACATAGCAAGACATTATCTCTCTAAGAAAAAAAAGAATTTACAAAACACAATGTGGAAGCTGACATCTGATGCCCACTAGACTCCAAACTACACTTATATGTAAATTTCTTAAGAATTGGTACCATTGTACCCTGGGCTTCTCACGTAATGGCTGACAGATTCTATATCTATGTTCAATAAATACTTATTGAGTGAATAAATACCAACTAATGCTCTTATCAATTTAGCCTGAAGTAGAGAATAGGACTGAATTGTACCATTTTGTTTTGAGGACAAGGATAAAGAACAAAGGGAAAAACAATTTTAAATTCATCATGGTTCATATCCCTTAGATCATTTCCCAACCCAACCATTATATGCCAGCATGTAATTTCTATGATGTTGGAGGCTGCAATAAAACAACCCAATTGAAAGATCTGTATTATTGGGGGTAACATGAGAAGCTGAGCCCAAGGAAGCACTGGCCCAAATATTTCAAAAAGGCAAAACCTAGAGTATACGTGAGCAGCAAAAGAGGAATCTGGAAATGGAGGCCACAACCAGATCATGGAGAATCCTAAAAGAAGAAACAGCAAAGATGGAATAGTACAACCACTGGAATTATGAAACTGGATTCGAATCCCAGCTTCGTGAGTTTCTGGTGTGTGATATTGTGCACTTTACTCATCTGTTCAGTTTTGTCATCTGCAAAATAGTGTATCCATTAGGATTTGCTTTACCTACAAGAAAGAAAACTCCAGATAGGATTGGTTTAAAAAGGATAGAATGCATTTCTCTTTCAAGTAAGAGTCCAGAATTAAGTCATCTGAGAAGAATATGGGGCTCCATAGTTTTGGGCACTGGCTCCTTTTTTTGGTCTGCCATGTTTGACTTCCATTCCTAAAACAGAAGTCCTCTCGTGGTCCAGGTTGGTGACTCTGGAGACACATTATATCCTTCAAGAAGGAGGGAAGAAGAAAGAGGGAAGAAGGAACAAGGCATAAACCAGTTTTCTCCTCAGAAGTTTCCCAGAAGTTGCCATATGACACTTCTAGTTCTATACAGTTGCCCATGTGACTACATTCTGGCCAACTCAATCACATGGCCAACTGTATAAAACTACACCTAGCTGCAAGGGCGTCTGGTGAATATTTTTATTTTGGGCAGCTATGTCCTCAGCTAAAACTTTCTATCTTGATGAAGAGAAAATGGATATGGTAGAGAAAGGGACTAGTAATCTTTCCCATAGATAGGTATAATAATTTCTATCTTTAGGGTTATTATGAAGAATTGAAGAAATAAGCTGTATAGGTCTGGGCACAGTGGTTCATGCCAGTAATCCAAGCACTTTGGGAGGCCGAGGCAGGTGGATCATTTGAGGTCAGGAGTTTGAGACCAGCCTGGCCAACATGGTGAAACCCCATCTCTACTAAAAATACAAAAATTAGCTGGGCGTGGTGGCTGGCACCTGTAATCCCAGCTACTTGGGAGGGGCTGAGGCAAGAGAATCGCTTGAACCTGGGAGACAAAGGCTGCAGTGAGCAGAGATCGTGCCACTATACTCTAGCCTAGGCGGCAGAGTGAGACTCTCTGTCTCAAAAAAAGAAAAGAAAGAAGCTGTATAGCCAAAATTCACTTCATATTGCTGTCCTCGTTAGTTGGACTTTCTCCTGAAGACATAAGTGCTTCTTACATTTTATTCTTTCAGAATTTTGCTTATAGCTCTCTCAAGGGTCTTGTGACATTAGGGCCTTTATTTACTCCATTGGCTTTAGCTTTATCAATCTTTTGATACAAATGTTTTCATGTTATCGTTACCAAACACAATATTCATATTCATGCTTTCACTTGAGTAATAGGAGCCATATTTCCTTGCATAGTCCTCTGTCTGGAAATCCTCCAAAAAGAGGACCGCATATGTTCACAAACAACTGCTAAGCTACAGTCATCCTACAAAATCATAATTTTTGCAGACTACTTTTGCATTCCTTAACTGATTTATATTTGCCTGAAAGTTCTTTCCTTTTCAAAAAAAATTGGGATGAAATTCACATAGCATAAAATTAATAATTAAGTGTACAATTCAAAGGCATTTAGTACATGCACAATGTCATTACAACCATCACTTCCGTCTAACTCCGAAATATTTTCATCACCCTCCAGCCACTTTCTCCCAGGGAAAAAATCACATACTCATTAGTAGTCATTTCCCATTTCTCCTCTACCCACAGCCCCTGATAATTTACCTGTTCTAGATATTTCATATAAATGAAATAATACAATATGTGACCTTCTGTGTCTGGTTGCTTTCACCTAATTTAATGCTTTCAAGGTTCATCCATGTTGTAGCATGTATCAGTACTTCATTCTTTTTATGGCCAAATAATATTCCACTGTTATTACACCACATTTTGCTTATCCATTTATCCATTGATGAACATTTTCATTGTTTACACCTTTTGGTTATCGTGAAGATTACTGCTATGAACATTTGTGTGCATGTATTTGTTTGAATATCTGTTTTCAAGCCTTTCAAATATATACCTAGAAGTGGAATTGCTGGGTCATGTGGCAATTCTATGTTTAACTTTTTGAGAAACCATAAAACTGTCTTTTACAGTGGCTGCACCATTTTGCATTTCTATCAGCAGTATATGAGGGCTCCAAATTATCTACATCCTCATTAATGCTGACTATCCATTAAAAAAATTATGGCCGGTCTAGTGAGTATGAAGCTGTATCTCATCATAGTTTTGATTTGCATTGTTCTAATGACTAATAATATTGAGCATCCTTTCATATGCTTGTTGGTTTTTTGTATATCTTCTTTTGAGAAATGTACATTCAAATCCTTTGCCCATTTTTTTTTTTAAGAGATGGGTTCCTCACTTTATTGTCCAAGAGGAAGTGCAGTGCATGATCATGGCTCACTGCATCCTAGGCTTAAGCAATCTTCTTGCCTCAGACTCCCAAGTAGCTGGGATGACAGGCATGCACTCCCATGGCCAGCTAAATTTTTAATTTTTATTTTGTAGAGACAAGGTCTTGCTATTTTTCCCAGGCTGATCTTGAATCCCTGGCCTCAAGAGATCCTCCCACTTCAGCCTCCCAAAGTACAGGGCATAAGCCACTGCTCCCAGCCCCCTTTGCCCATGTTTAAATTGAGCTCTTCATCTTTTAATTGTTAAGCTGTAGGAGTTCTTTATATATTTTGAATATTAGATATTTAACAGATATATAATTTACAAATATATTTCCCTCTTTGTGGGTTTTCTTTTTCCTTTCTCTCTTATTTTATTTTACTTTGAGACAGGGTCTTACTCTGTTGTCCAAGCTGGAGTGCAGCAGTGTGATTATGGCTCGCTGCAACTTTTATCTCCCAGATTCAAGTGATCCTCCCACCTTAGCCTTTGAGTTGCTGGAACTACATATGCAGGTTACATGCCTGGCTAGTTTTTTTATTTTTGGTAGAGACAAGGTCTCACCGTGTTGACCAGGCTGCTCTCGAACTCCTGAGCTCAAGTGATTGTCCTGCCTTGGCCTCCCTCTCCTGTAATGGCCTCCCATTATAGGCCTGAGCCACTCTGCTTGGCCCCTTTTTACTCTCTTGATAGTGTCCTTTAATACACAAATTTTTAATTTTAATGAAACTCTATTATTGTTTTCTTTTGTTGCTTTTGGTCTCGTACTTACGACTGCTTGTCAAATCCAAGGCCATGAAGATGTTTGCCTGTTTTCTTTTGAGAGTTTTATATTTTACACTTTCCTACTTTCATAGTTCTTATGTGTAGGTCTTTTGTCCATCCTGAGTTAATTTTTGTAGATGGTATGCGGTAATAGTCCAAGGTCATTCTTTTCCACGTGAGTATTCAATTCTTCCAGCCCTACTTATTGAAAAGACTATTCTCCCTCATTGAATTGTTTTGGCACCCTTGATGAAAATCAATTGGCCATAGATGTATGAGTTTATTTCTGGATGCTCAATTCTATTCCACCAATCAATATGTCTCTCTTATGCCAGTACCACAGTATTTTGATTACTGTAGCTTTTGTTGTTGTTGTTCTTTTGAGACAATCTCATTCTGTCGCCCGGGCTGGAGTGCAGTGGCACAATCCCAGCTCACTGCAACCTCTGCCTCCCCAGTTCAAGCGATTCTCCTGCCTCAGCCTCCCTAATAACTGAGATTACAGGTGTGCGCCACCAATTTTTATACTTTTCTTAGAGATGAGGTTTCACCATGTTGGCCAGGTTTGTCTCAAACTCCTCACCTCATGATCCACCCACCTTGGCCTTCCAAAGTGCTGGGATTACAGGTCTGAGCCACCACTCCCAGCCCAGATTTTTATAGCTTTGTAGTGAGTTTTGAAATTATGAAGTGTGGGTCTTCCAATTTTGTCTTTCTTTTTCGAGATTGTTTTGACTGTTTGGGGTACCTTGAGATCACATATGCATTTTAGAACAGACTTTCCATTTCTGCAACAAAGGTTTTGGATTTTTTGACAGGAATTGCTCTGAATCTATAGATCACTTTGGGGAATAGTGTCACGTTTACAAGATAAAGTCTTCCAACCCATGAATACATGAATTCTTTCCATTTATTTTGGTCTTCTTTAATTATTTTCAACAGTGTTCTATAGCTTTCAGCATATTAGTTCTGCTCCTTTTTGGTTAAATGTATTCCTAAGTATTTTATTCTTTTGCTGCTGCTATAAATGGGATTGCTTTCTTAATTTCCTTTACAGATGGTTCATTGCTAGCGCATAGAAATATAACTGGTTTCTGCATGCTGATCTTGTATCCTATTACTTTGTTAAATTTATTTATTAGCTCTGAGGGGTTTTTTGTGGATTTCATAATATATTCTATATATATGATCACATAATCTGCAAACAGAGATAGCTTTACCTGTTCCTTTCTATTTTAGATGTTTTACCCCTCCTATTTCTTACAGGATTTCCTCTTCTTCTTCTCCTTCTCCTTCTCTTCCTCCTTCTTCTTCTTCATCGTCGTCTTCCTCCTCTTCTTTTCTCTTTTTTTTTTTGAGATGGAGTCTCACTTTGTTGCCTAGGCTGGAGAGCAATGGTGTGATCTTGGCTCACTGCAACCTCAACCTCCGGGGTTCAAGCGATTCTCCTGCCTCAGCCTCCCGAGTAGCTGGTACTATAGGCATTCACCACCACACCTGGCTAATTTTTGTATTTTTAGTAGAGATGAGGTTTTACTGTGTTGGCTAGGTTGGTCTTGAACTCATGACCTCAGGTGATCCACCCACCTCAGCCTCCCAAAGTGCTGGAATTATAGGTGTGAGCCACAGTACCCGGCCCCTTACATGATTTCTCTGGCTAGAACTTTCAGCAGAATATTGAATAGAAGTGGCAATATCAGACATCTTTGTCTTGTTTCTGATATAATGGGGAAAGCTTTCTGTCTTTAACCATTGAGTATGATGTTAGCTATGAGTTTTTCATATAATACCTCTTACATGTTGAGGAAGTTCCCTTCTATTTGTAGTTTAAGTGTTTTATTGTAAAAGGGTGTTGAATTTTGTCAAATACCTTTTCTACTTCAATTGAGATGATTGTATGATTTGTCCTTTCATTCTACTAATACAGTGTATTACATTGACTAATTTTCTTATACTGAACCACCCTTGCTTTCCTGGGATTAAATCCCACTTGGTTGGTCATGGCATATAATCCTTTTAATATATGCTGGATTTGATTTCCTCGATCCCTAAGTTATGATGGTTCAGCTTATAATTTTGCAACTCTACAATGGTGATAAAGCGATATGCATTCAGTAGAAACCATATACTTCAAATTTTAAAATTTGATCTCTTCCTGGGTGTATTAGTCTGTTCTTATACCACTATAAAGAACCACCTGAGACTGGGTAATTTATAAAAAAAAAAAAAAAGAAGTAAATTGACTCACAGTTCCACAGGCCATATAGGAAGCATGGCCAGGAGGCCTCAGGAAACTTACAATCATGGCGGGAGGCAAAAGGGAAGCAAGCACTTCTTACTATGGCAGAGCAGGAGTGAGAAAACACAAAGGGGTGAAGTCTACACACTTTCAAGCAGCCAGATCTGGTGAAAACAGCAAGGGGAATGTCCACCCCCATGATTCAATCCCTTCCCATTAGGCCCTTCCTTCAACACATGGGGATTACAATTCAAGATGAGATTTGGGTGGGGGCACAGAGCCAAACCATAACATTGGGCTAGCGATACGTGTTAGGATACTTTTGTGATTCTGAGCAAGCCACAACTCCTAATCAGCCACACAATCACAAGGGTAAACAACTGATGCTCTACAACGTACTGGGTTGCCTGGTAATATTCCCAAACTGCAGGCTAACCTAAGTGTACTGAATACGTTTAAGGTAGGCTAGGCTAAGCTATGATGTTTAGTAGGTTAGGTGTCTTATATATATTTTCAACTTATGATATTTTCAATATATGATGGGTTCATCAGATGTAACCCCATTGTCAGTTGAGCACCTGTTTTTTTAATGAGAGAATTTTTGCATCCAAAATCAGAAGGGATATTGATTCGTAGTTTTCTTGTGATGTTATTATGTTTTTTATATCAAGTAATGCTTGCCTCATAGAATGAATTGTTAGTGTTCCTTCTTCTATTTTTTTGGAAGAGTTTGAGACTTACCAATTCAATCTCCTTCTGTTAAGTCTATTTAGATTTTCTGTTCCTTCTTGAGTCAATTTTGGCAGTCTGCATTTCTCTAAGAATTTGTGCATTTCCTGCAGGTTATCCAATCTGCTTTTTTTAAAAATTATTTGCCCTACTTTTTTTTTTTTTTTTTGAGATGGAATTTCACTCTTGTTGCCCAAGCTGGAGTGCAACGGTGGGATACTGGCTCACTGCAACCTCTGCCTTCCAGGCACAAGCAATACACCTGCCTCAGCCACCAGAGTAGTTGGGATTACAGGCACTCATCACCATGCCCAGCTAATTTTTTGTATTTTTAGTAGATACAGGGTTTTACCATGTTGGCCAGGCTGATCTCGAACTCCTGACCTCAGGTGATCCACCTGCCCTGACCTCCCAAAGTGCTGGGATTATAGGCGTTAGCCATCAGGCCCAGCCTATTTACCCTACTTTCAAGCTACAAGTTAAAGTTATTCAATGTCTTGGCATACAATTTTTCATCGTATTCTTATAATCCTTTTTATTTCTATGTTGGTAATAATGTCCCCATTTCTGAATAATATTTAGTTGAAAATGTTTTTACTGTAGAAATTTTCAAATATACACAAAACTTAAGTAAATAGCGTGAAGCACTCCTACCCATTTACCATCAAGATGAACAATTTTCAAGGGTTCATTAGACTTGCTTCATCTATTCCTTATCTTTCCCTCTCTCTCTCTCTCTCACAACCTAAGAGTGTACGAAAGCAGCCCATCTAGTTCTGTGTTAAGGTTAGAGAAGAAAATATTTTTTAAAAAGGTTACAGGACAAATGCATGCATGTGAATACCAATTCCTTGTTGGCACTGAGAAGCTATTCTCCTCCTGTCAGTCTCCCTATCTCTTATTCAAGACTGACCACCTCTTAGTCAAGTTTCTCCTGCTAGAGTGTGATTCTTGGACAATTTTAGTCACCTTAGGAGCTTTAAAAAGTATTGATTTCTGGGCCCTATCCCTTAATATTATATTTAATTGGTCTGGGATATGGTCTATGTAATAAGCGTTTTTAAAAGGTGATGCTAATATACAGCCAAGATTGAGAACTTGTGCTCTAAAACGTAAGAGCCCTAATTCCTTCTACTTTCCATTTGCAATGCATCTTTCATTTCTTTTTTTTTTTTTTTTCCTTTTTTTGAGACAGAGTCTCACTCTTTTGCCCAGGCTGAAGTACAGTGGCATGATCTTGGCTCACTGCAACCTCCGCCTCCTGGGTTTGAGTGATTCTCCTGCCTCAGCCTCCCAAGTAGCTGGGACTACAAGTGCCCGCCACCATGCCCAGTTAATGCTTGTATTTTTAGTAGAGACAGGGTTTCACCATATTGGCTAGGCTGGTCTCAAACTCCTAACCTTGTGATCCACCCACCTTGGCCTCCCAAAGTGCTGGGATTACAGGCGCGAGCCACAGTGCCCAGCTCTGCGTGTCTGGTTTCTTATAAGATGCTTTAGAGAACAAATGCTGTGGGACCTGGCTGTTCATTTCCACAGGTGTTTACAAATGAATAGTCAATTTAGGCAAGGATGTAACACATAAAATCTACCCAAAGCCAGAAATAAATTCAGGCAACAACTCCAAATTCTGCTGAAAGCGTTACTGATAATCTTACCTGGGCAGGGATCTGCATCAGGAAGTGGGGAGTGTGGTCAGATGTGAAAAATGGAGACTTGATGAACCAGGAATTCTATTGATTCCTAGGGCTTTTGTCTTATCCAAGGCAATGGACTCAACTCTGGCTATACATTAGAATCTCCTGAAATGATCATTGTCTCTGGTTGCACTTCAGAGATTCTGGTTTAATTTGTGAGTCAAATGTTCTTAAATTTTAGCTTGCATCAAAATCACCTGGTTGTTGGGCACCAACCTCAGAATTTCTGATTCAGTGGAGTTGGAGTGGGAACCCAATATATACATTTCTAGTAAGTTGCCAGGTAATGCTGAGGCTGCTGCTCTGGGAACCACATTTGAGAATCAGTGGTTTAGGGCAAGACCCAAGCACAGATTGTTGGAAGAAAAAAGTGTAAGTAATTTCAATGTGAAGCCAGAGTAAAGAAAAAAAAATCCCTGCCTTAGTACTGCTGACTCATGAATTGCAGGGAAACAGTACAAAAACCCTCTTGACTCAGGACACTTCAGATGAATGAATGAAAGAACTTGAACTTCAGATAGATTCCCTGAGTGAATGAGATACTCTATGGTAGGTTTGACCTCCCTGGGAGGAAAGAATGGTTGAACTCAATTCTTAAATTTTATTTCTGCCCAGTTTCTGAATTTTACTTCTGTTCAGCCATTAGTCTCCAGTTTTCTATGATTGTAGAGCTAGAACAAAACTGTTTCCAAAAATACTATCTAACGCCTTTACTTCTGAGTAGAAGAGCTATCCAGAAACTTTACCAAGTCTCTGAGGTCTTAAGAACTTACACATCTCCTGGGCTAAATCTTGCTTTTCCTCTGGCTCTGCGCTACATCTGATAAAGTATTTATTGAATGCAGGCAGTTACCGTTTAAACTTACTTTGTTAGTACAAGAGATGCTACTAAAGAAACATTTTGGCTCTTGCTCAAAACTGTTACAGATATATGAACCAATGCTTCCAACACAAATGGCACACAAAGAAATGATAATACAGTGGTTGTATAGCACACTGGTGTAACCGCCCAGTGGGTTCACTTTACCCAATTTGTAACCGCCCAATGGGTTCACCTAACCCAGCTGCCTAGACAGAGCCGATTTCTTGAGACAGGGGAACCACAATAGAGAAAGAATCATTAACGCATAGTCGGCTGAGCAGGAGACTGGGGTCTTACTATTACTCAAATCAGTCTCCCAGAATATTTGGGGATCAAAGTTTTTCAAGACAAAATTTGGTGGGAGGGAGGGGCAGTGAGTTGGGGAGTGCTGATTGGTTGGGATGAAGGGAAATCATGGGGTGTCCCTGTCTTCTTGTGCTAAGTCAGTTCCTGGGTGGGGCGGGGGTCACAGGATCAGATGGCCAGTTTCTTGATCTGGGTGGTACCAGTAGATCCATCACATGGGTAGATCCATCAAGGGTAGAGTCTGCAAAACATCTCAAGTGCTGATCTTAGGAGCAGTTTAGGGAGGGTTGGAATCTTGTGGCCTCCAGTTGCATGACTCCTAAACCATAATTTCTAATCTTGTGGCTAATGTCATAAGGAAGTTTGTTCTGGGAAAGGGCTACTATCGTCTTTGTTTTAAACTATAATCTAAGTTCTCCCAAAGTTAGTTCAGCCTACACCCAGGAATGAAAAGCACAACTTCGAGGTTAGAGGCAAGATGAAGTCGTTTAAGTTGGACCTCTTTCACTGTCTCAGTCATAATTTTGCAAAGGCAGTTTCACTGGGGCAAGAGGAAGAGGCTGTTTATAGCTGAAGATAATCCCAAGGCAACCAACTGTCCCAAGGACTGAGGGCAGTCAATATCTGTGAACTAGCACCAAACAGGCTGCTTAGGAAACGCTGATGTAGGCAAAGTGCACATCTGCCCCATGTAGACACAGCCTTCTGTAATGAATGGTATTTAAAGAGAATATCCTCAATTAGTCATTGTTGGTTTCAATATATTGTAAATAGCTTAATCTAGATTTTAAAAATTGAATATTTACTTGTGATAGGTGTGAACTTACTCCATAATACAGATGTGCAATAAATATTGTCACAATCTTGGAGTAATGATGGAATGGTGAAAGGGAGATTACACGTTCCAGAACATTCAGGGAAGGATCCTGGTCTTCAGCTCATTGTTGCCACTTCACAGTCATTTGAAAGCAGGTGGTTCCACTCCCTCCATGCCAAGCTTGGGTAACTCTCCCAGTGCTCCCAAGCCACAGCACCTAGATGTAGGCATTTTTTTTTTTTTTTTTTTTTTTTGAGACTGAGTCTTGCTCTGTCGCTCAGGCTGGAGTTCAGTGGTGCAATCTTGGCTCACTACAATCTCCACCTCCTGGATTCAAGCAGGTCTCCCATCTCAGCCTCCTGAATAGCTGAGATTACAGGCGCCAACCACCATGCCCGGCTAATTTTTGTATTTTTTCATAGAAACGGGGTTTCACCATTTTGGCTGAGCTGGTATCGATAACTGGACATCTGGAATAAACAGATGTCTAGTTATTCACCCCTGACCTTGTGATCCACCCACCTAGGCCTCCTAAAGTGTTGGGATTACAGGTGTGAACCACCACGCCCAGCCCCACGAAGGCATTTCTTCATCCACACATTGCAAGTGAGACACAGGTCTCTGCTAAAATCAAACCCTCCTCTCCAATTCCTTTGGGGGCAGCTTAGTTTAATTCCTTGTTGGGTCCTTGTATATTTTTTCTTCAGGCCAATAATAAAAATGAAGCTAAAAACACCCTCGTATAGTGAGAAGAGCCCAAATACAGTTTTCCTGATAGGGCTGGAGCTTTTTATTCTTCTCAGTCTCTTAAAGTGAGTGGCTAAGAATTAAACAGGTACTACTGTATCAGTAAACTAGCTTGCCTCTTAAAAAAATCTTGGCACGGTGGCTCATGCCTGTAATCCTAGTACTTTGGGAGGCCAAGGTGGGTGGATCACCTGAGATCAGGAGTTCGAAACCAGTCTGGCCAACATGGTGAAACCCCCCCTCTACTAAAAATACAAAAATTAGCTGGGCATGGTGGCATGTGCCTATAGTCCCAGCTACTCAGGAGGCTGAGGCACAAGAATCGCTTGAACCCAGGAGGTGGAGGTTGCAGTGAGCCGAGATTGTGCCACTGGACTCCAGCCTGGGTGACAGAGCAAGACTCCATATCAAAAAAAAAAAAAAAAAAAAAAGGCTGCTAGGTGTCTGGCAATATAACTTGAATACTGCGCATTTCACTATGAAAAAATGCAACATCCCTTATGGTGCATGTAGAGAAAGTGAGATATCTAAAGTTCTACACCAGCCTCCTTTGGAGGGTGGCCGACTGACTAAGGTCCTTAGATGTCTAGTTATTCACCCCTGCCTAAGATGTAGACTCCTGATCTGGGTGTTAAAAATGTTAAATAATTGTCCCTAGGGTGTGGGTTAATTTACACACATATGCCTCAAAATAGCATTTTTACCAGCAAATTCCAGACAAAATCTCAGATACCTTTAGCTAATAATGTTGAAACCTAATTTTATACCTGACAGTATTTTTTTTTCCTCCTAGGTGTGGGAGTAAGATTGATTTTAAAAATAGTTGCCATTACTCAGAAATATATAAAATGTAATATGCCTTACTATTAGTCAAAGAGCTGAAATCCTACTCAAAGTAATTTAAGCAAAGAGCAACATTTAGTGGTTCATGTTCCTGGGGAGAATAGGGAAGGCCCTGACCTTAGCTATTCTGAACCCAGGGACTCAAGGATATTGAAAGGTCTTCTCATTCTCTGTTTTTCTCTGTTCTTCTGCTTTGTGTGTATATTCTCACAGGTTTATTTCCCTGGGTTTTGGGCTCATTCCCTTTTGTTTCTGCTAGGTCTTTTCATGAGGCATGCAAGCCCCTCTGGCTCCCCTTCTTCTAGCTCTGTGAGTCCAGAGCCAAAGGGCCCCTTAGGTATCTGCTAGGTAAGGACTTGGATTTTGCAACTTGTGTCACCTTCCCTAATAATAATCCACGGATAATTCCTCTGGTCAGGAAGTTGAGGTTTGGTCTAAATCTGGGTTGCTGGCTTTATGTTTGGTGGGTTGGGGAGGACTGTTGTGAGAAGAAGGGGTAAGGTGCTTGCTTTGGAAGCACATATACTAAAATTGGAACAGGCTGGGTGTGGTGGCTCATGCCTGCAATCCCAGCACTTTGGGAGGCTGAGGCAGGTGGATCACCTGAGTGTCAGGAGTTCAAGACTAGCCTGGCCAACATGGTGAAAACCAAATTTTTCTACTAAATCTATTTTAGCAGAAACGCTGTCTCTACTAAAAATACAAAACTTAGCTGGGCATGGTGGTAATGTGCCTGTGATCCCAGCTACTTGGGAGACTGAGACTGAGAATTGCTTGAACCCGGGAGGCAGAGGTTGCAGTGAGCTGAGATTGTGCCACTGCACTCCAGCCTGGGCGACAAAGTGAGACCTTGTCTCAAAAAAAATAAATAAAATAGGAACAATGCAGAGAAGATTAGCAAGGCCCTAGCACAAGAATGTCATGAAAATTTACAAAGCATTCCATATATTTTATCTGAAGTGTTCTTATTATGTATACACACAAAAACATAACTATGTCAAGTGATGGTTCGTTAGCTTAATTGTGGTGATTATTTCACAATGCACACATGTATCAAAACATCGAGTTGTAAACCTTAAATATATACAATTCTAATGTGTCAATTGTACCTCAATAAAGCAGCAGCAGAAGAAGGGATGTTACCAAACTGCCTAAAACTATAGTTGCCACAGCCCCCTCTG
>CAUYLG010005453.1:0-37788 GCA_963573385.1 Cacajao melanocephalus | reverse complement strand
TTGGCATAATAGAGGTTTTTAATACCCATTTTTAGACTGCATTCTAGCCTGGGCAGTAGAACAAGAATCCTGTTCTCTCTCCTTCTTTTTCTTCCTCTTTCTTTCTCTCGTACATTCTTTTTTTTTCTTTCTTTCACTCTCCCTTTCTTTCCTCTCTTTTCCTTTCTTTCAAAAAATAAAAAAAATAAAAAATAAATAAATAAAATAAAAAAGTAGCTGCGTGTGGTGGTGTGCACCTGTAATCCCAGCTACTCGGGAGGCTGAGGCACGAGAATCGTGTGAACCCAGGAGGCAGAGGGATCACACCATTGCACTCCAGCCTGGGCAACAGTGCAAGACTTCATCTCAAAAAAAAAAAAAGTTGTACAAGAGAGAAAAGATAATATAGTGACAGCAAGAGGTAAAGAAGATAGGAACTGAAGCCAAAAACCAGGAAATAAAACTGAAATAAAAATATATTTAAAAAGGATCTAAGAGAAATAGATAAAGAAAATGAGAAACAAGAATACAATAAATGTATAATTGGATTCCCTGAAGAAAATAAAATAAATGCAACTAAATATTTTAAATTATTAAGAAAATATTCTTAAATAAAATAATACTTGAATCATCATATTAAATATTCTTACTCTTTACCTTGGAAAACTGACCTAAGATCATCAACCCTGAAACATAAACAGCTGGTCCTCCATATTCATAGGTTCTACATCCATATATTCAACCAACCAGATTGAAAATATTCAAAATAATAATAATTAGAAAACAAGAAAACAACTATTTCCATATCATTTATATTGTATTAGGTACTATAAGTTACACAGAGATTATTTAATGATTCATAGGTTATGTGCAAATACTACACTACTTTATGTAAGGGACATCAGCATTTGCTGATTTTGGTATCCATGGGAAGGAAGGGGGATGTTCTGGAACCAATCAACTCTTGACACTGAGAGATGACTGTAGGATATACTGAACAAAATTCAATGTGATATATGAGTATCTTTCAGAGTATAATAAAAATCCAAATATTAAACTTTGTGAATATATTTTTTAAATTCTGTAGACCCTCAAAAAGAATAAGATGTTTATAATTTTATTTATTATATATTTATTAAAAATGAAAAGTGTATATCACATTTGTCAACTGTAACATACATCATACAGAACATTATCTTTAAGGAACTGAGGTAAAGAAAATGCAAATCAAATATTTTATATACAATTCCTTCAAGAATCAAGACCATAAGACAGCATTTGAAACATGCAAGAATTCAGAAACTAAAGGATTAAATATTCTAGACTCTACTAGAGGATGAACATTTTAGTAAGAAGATAATCAAGAGGGAAAAAAAAAGATAATCAAGGAAACTTCAGCCAAGAGACTGGTGTTTCCTGAGTAAGTATTATAATATTTACAACTTACTTTCAAATAGTTCCAATAAGGCAAAATCACAAAATTTAAAAGGCAGCAGCAATAAGTTATTGTTGTACTATTCTTTTTCTACTTGAATATTTTCATCATAAAAATTGTAAAAAAAAATTTTTTTTAATAAGATAGCACAAACCAAATTGATAATTACCCTATATCTTTATTTTGGGAGGCTAAATACTATTGATTAGTCCAGTTAAATGGCAGTTCTGATTACTGTATAGTTTAAATACATGCAGGGACATAAATGCTTTTTAAATAATGTTAATCCTGAGAAAAAAAGAAACAGGATCATGCTGAGTTTTTGTGAAAAGACATTGCAAAAAAGTTAGTGGTTATTTGGGACTAGCTAAATGAAATCACCATAGAATTTAAAATAACACAAGCTATCAGAAAGAAGCTATAAATATATTTTAGAAAGAAGAGATGATTTTGTTTTTAAGAGAAACATGAAAATTATTTTGTGTAGATTAGAAAATATCAAGCTGAGAAAAGTTTCACCATCTCAACAGTTACTTTTCCACCTTACATAGACAAAACCATGGTAGTTTTGAGAAGACAAAAAAATCTGAGAGGACGTAGGTAACTAGAAGACAATAACAGAGATCCCTCAAAGAAATTATTTCTTGTGTCACACCTGGGGTTATATCATAGTCTTTCAACAATTATTTACTAAGTGTCTACCATGTGCCAGGCACTTTGAGAGAAGTTTATGACAAGCCATGAGAAAAAGAACTGTAAACACCTCAAAATAACACCAGATGGAAACTCTACCCAAATATGCCATAAATGGTAAATGGTTACCTAAATACATAAGACTTTTAATCTTATATTTTAAATCCATTTAATCAAGATATAACTACTTAAAGTAAAATGAACAAAAGCATAATATAATGAAAATAATAATATATCGTGGAGTTTATAACAACAGATTAAAGGAGAAAACTATATAATCCTCTCAAAAGATAAGAATTCAAAAATTCCACAACCATTCATGATTTTTAAAAAATATCCTGACAAAATAACAATAGAAAGAGACATTCTTAATTTGATAAATAGAATCTACCAAAAAAACCTATAAGTAAGCATTATTAATATGAAAAACTGGCCAGGTGCAGTGGCCCATGCCTGTAATCCCAGCACTTTGGGAGGCCAAAGCGGGAAGATAGCCTGAGATCAGGAGTTTGAGACCAGCCTGGCTAACATGGTGAAACTCCATTTCTACTAAAAATACAAAAAATTAGCTGGTTATGGTGGCATGCACCTGTAATCCCAGCCAGGAGGCTGAGGCAGGAGAATCGCTTGAACCTGGGAGGCGGAGGTTCTAGTAAGCCGGGATAGCGCCACTGTATTCCAGCTTGAGCAACAAGAGCGAAACTCTGTCTCAAAACACACACACACACACACACACACACACACACACACACACACACACATACACACACACACACACACACACGAAAAACTGAAAGCATTCCCTTTAAGATTGGGAACAATACAGGCAGTACCACCCACTATGAACATGCTCCTATTCAACACTGTAGTGGAATCCTAAACAGCATTTTTTTTTAAGAGAAGAAAAGGAGGAGGAGAAGGAAGATGGGAAGAAAGAAAGACGAGGGTACAAAAAAAGTAAAAGTAGAACACCTCAGCATTTTCAGATACCTACCTACATAGAACTCTAGGAATTAATAAACAAACAATTAAATAATAGAGCTAACAAGAGTTTGGCCAAGTTGCCAGATGCCAAATCAACCTATAAAAGTCAACTGCAATCAAAGAGGAAGAGCAAAATGTTCAAATAGAAGCCTTTAGCAATCTTCCCCACAGCATGAACACCAAATTGAACAACTAGTCACACAAAAAAGCACCTTCATAAGAAGGAAAAATCAGGTGAGTGATCACAGTACCTGATTTTAGCATATTAAGAAATGAGATGCCAAAGAAGGTAGAAAAGACAGTCTTAAATCGCCTACATCACCCTTCTCCTATCCCCCAGCAGTGGCCACATGGCATTAAGAGAGAATCTGTGTATTTGGAGAAGGGAGAGCATAGTGATTGTGGGATTTTGCATTGAAACTCAGTGCTGTCCTGTCACAGCAGAAAAGAACACAAGGCAGAACTCAGCCTGCACCCACAGAGGGAACATTTAGACCAACCCTAGCCAGAGGCAAATCGTTCATCTCAGCAGTCGGAACCTGAGTTCCAGCATACTCCACCACCACCATGGACTGAAGTACACTGGCATCCTAAATAAACCTGAAAGCCAGTCTAGGTCACAAGGACTGCAAGTTCTAGGCAATCCCTGATGCTGTGCTGGGCTGAAAGCCAATGGACTTGGGAGTACATGTGACATAGTGACACACCAGCCTGGGTGGCCAAGAGAGTGCTGTGTCACCCCCACCCAAACCCCAGGCAGCACAGTTTGCTGCTCTGGCAGAGACTCCTTCCCTCTGCCTGAGGAGAGGAGAGGGAAGAGTAAAAAGAATTCTGTCTTGCAACTTGGATACCAGCTCAGCCACAGTAGAATATGGCACCAGGCAGAGTCCCAGGGCCCCCAGTCCAGGGACTAGCTCCCAAAAAACATTTCTAAACACACATTGGATGAGAGGGGAACCGACTACCTTGAAAGAAAGGACTCACTCCTGGCAGAATTCATCATCTGCTGACCAAAGAGCCCTTGGTCTCTGAATACTCAGTAGTGACAGCCAGGCAATACTTGCCATGGGCCTGGGGTAAGACTTAGTGTCATGCTGGCTTCAAGTATGATCCAGCACATTCCCAGATGTGGTGCCTATGGGGAGAAACCCCCTCAGCTTGAGGAAGGGAGAGGGAATACAAAAGGGAACATTGTCTTTCAACTTTGGATACCAATTTGGCCGTAGTAGGGAAGATGCACCAAGCAGGCTCCTGGGGTCACCAATTCCAGGCCTTGGCTCCAGGTAGGCATTTCTGGCAGCAGACTTCTCAGTGGAAATGTTACAGGTCAAAAGAGAGTGGCATGACATACTTAAAGTGCTGAGGAAAAAATGATTTCTTCCTAGAATAGTATATCAAAAAAAAAAAACCTTGAGGGATTTGATCAACACCAGACCTATCCTACAAGAAATGCTAAAGGAATTTCTTTGATC
Organism: Cacajao melanocephalus; assembly: GCA_963573385.1. Taxonomy (NCBI): domain Eukaryota; kingdom Metazoa; phylum Chordata; class Mammalia; order Primates; family Pitheciidae; genus Cacajao; species Cacajao melanocephalus. Next base: position 33,225 of record CAUYLG010005453.1, on the reverse strand, counting down.
TGAAAGGAGAGGATATGATGAGCAATACTAAATCATCTAAAGGTATAAAACTCACTGGTTAATAGTAAGTATACCAAAAAACACACATTATTATAACACTGTAATTGTGTTATATAAACTACCTGTATCTGAAATTTAAAAAAGACTAAAAGATGAACCACTCAAAAATAATAACTTTTTTAAGACATAGTCCAATAAGATAGAAAAAACAAAAAGTTAAAAAGTGGGGGGATGAAGTTAAAGTGCAGAGTTTTATTAGTTTTCTCTTTGCTTGTTTATCCAACCAGTGTTAAGTCATCAGACATTTAATATAATGCATCAAATTACATGCACACTTCATGGTAACCTCAAACCAAAACACCTACAACAGATGCACAGAAAATAAAAACCAAGAAATTAAAACATACCACCTGAATAAATTACTTTCACTAAAAGGAAGACAGGAAAGAAGGAAAAGGGAAGAGAAGACCATAAAACAACCAGAAAACAACTAACAAAATGGCAGGAGGAAGTCCTTACTTATCAATAATAACATTGAATTTTAATGGACTAAACTCTCCAATCAAAAGACATAGAGTAGCCAAATGAAAACAACACCTAGGCCAGATGCAATGGCTCATGCCTATAATCCCAGCACTTTGGGAGGCCACAGTGGATGGACTGCTTGAGCTCAGGAGTTCAAGACCAGCTTGGTTAATATTGCAAAACCCTGTCTTTATAAAAAAATGTGAAAATTAGCTGGGCATAGTGGCATGCACCTGTAATCCCAGTTGCTTGGGATGCTGAGGTGGGAGGATGGCTTGAACCCAGGAGTCAGAGGTTAAAATAGCCAAGATCATGCCACACTCCAGCCTGGGTGACAGAGCCAGACCCCATCTCAAAAAAAAAGAAAAAAAGAAAGAAAAGAAAAAGAAAACAACACTCAATGATCTGCTGCCTAAAAGAAACACACTTAACCTATAAAGACACCATAGACTGAAAATAAAAAGGATGGAAAAAGATATTCTATACAAATGGAAACCAAAGAAGAGAAGAAGTAGCTATACTTACATAAAACTAAATAGATTTCCAGGGAAAAATGTTTAGAGATGAAGAAGGTCATTATATAATGATATAAAGGTCAATTCAGCAAGAGGATATAACAATTATAAATATATATGCACCCAACACTGGAGCACCCAGATATATAAAGCAAATATTATTAGAGCTAGAGAGAGAGAGAGAAATACAGTAAGAGCTGGAGATGTCAATAGCCAATTTCAGCATTGGACAGATCTTCCAGACAGAAAATATACAACAACAACAACAACAACAAAAATATCAAATTAATCTAAGCTATAGGCCAAATGAACCTAATAAATATTTACAGAACATTTCATCAAATGAATGCATAGTAAACATTCTTCTCATTCACACATGGATTATCCATAAGGATAGACCATCATGACCAACTAGGATTTATCCCAAGGATGCAAGGATGGTTCAACATATGCAAATCAATCCATGTGATCAATCATAACAACACAATGAAGGACAAAAGCCATATGATCATTTCAATTGATGCTGAAAAGCATTTGATAAAATTCAGCATCCCTTCATGACAAAAACCCTGAAAATTCTGAGAAAGAAGAAACATACTTCAGCACATCAAAAGTCATATACAACAGACCCATAGTTCATATCTATACTGAATAAAGAAAAACTAAAAGCCTTTCCTGTTAAGATTTGGAACATGACAAGATGCTCACTTTCATCACTGTTATTCAACACAGTACTGAAAGTCCTAGCTAGAGCAATCAGACAAGAGAAAGAAATAAAGAACATCCAAATTAAAAATGAAGAAGTCAAATTATGCATATATATATAGTAATAATATATATAAAGTAAAATAAATAAAAGTAAAATAAATAATAAAGTAATAACTCTTTATTTTTGGAATGTTGCAGGGTTTTGAATAAAGCAGCATAGAAGGTAAGTTCTTCAAAGATACATGCAATTCTGCAAATATACAAAACTCTAATTCATATTATAAAGACACATGCACACATATGTTCATAGCTGCAGTGTTTACAATAGCAAAGACCTGGAACCAACCCAAATGCCCATTGATGATAGACTGGACAAGGAAAAGGTGGCACATAAACACCATGGAATACTATGTAGTCATAAAAAATGGTGAGTTTGTGTCCTTTGTAGGGACATGGATGAATCTAGAAACCATCATTCTCAGCAAACTGACACAAGAATAGAAAATCAAACACCGCATGTTCTCGCTCATAGACGGGTGTTGAACAATGAGAACACATGGACACAGGGAAGAGAGCATCACACACTGGGGTCTGGTTGTGGGGTCCAAGGGAGGGACAGTGGGGAGGTTGGGAGGTCGGGGAGGGATAACACGGGGAGAAATGCCAGATGTAGATGATGGGGATGGAGGCAGCAAACCACACTGCCATGTGTGTACCTATGCAATAATCCTGCATGATCTGCACATGTATCCCAGAACCTAAAGTACAATTTAAAAAATAAAAAGTAAAAAAATAAAAAAATAAAGGAAGAGGAAACAGGAATTTTCAATGATGCTCAAGCTTCAATTAAGTTTAAAATTTAAAACCAAAGCCAAGAAAACCATCTGTGATTTATTTTTATTCAGCTCTACATTTATAAGCAGGGTACAAAATATTGGTTCAGCTAATTACAATGTAGCATTTCAACTCTGCAGAAGTAACTCCTATTTCATCTTCTTCATCTTTAAAAGCCATTAAATAAAGAAGTTAAAGATTCATTCTGGCAAATTTCCTTTCTCAAGTTGAGAAGAAAATAGAAAATGTCTATTCTAATTTTTAAAGCAACAATGAACACTGTAAACAACAATGAATTCTGTTGTTATTCATTTACAATATATTGAGTTTGTCTCGTAACCACTTTTAATATGCAATGGGAATTATTCACGGTAAAGCATGTTCTTGAGTCTATTTGGGGGAAATAAGCAATCTATTTTCTGATTTTGTAACAGCAGCCAGATGTACTTTGAAGTTCAATGTTCCCACTTTGTAATCCACAAGTAACATAGAATTGGAAGCAATCTGTAAACAGTCTTAACATTTACTTTTTTTATGCTGTTTTAGAAGTTCTTGTTCTCTCATACTACCTCAAAAAAAGAATACCACAATAAATGTCCAAAATGGAAAATAAAAAAGACTTAAATAAAACATTGAAGTCTAAGAAAATATTACATAGAAAGCAAAGCTGAAAATAATTAAGTTCCAATGGCATGAATAAATAACATATCTGCACATTTCTTAAGAGGCAAACAGAATCAAGATAATAAAATATGTAATAACTTAGGCTAGACATGAAAACAGACATCTGAATACTTTATAATGAAAACTGGCTTTTGACAATTTATTTCATTTATTTTTTTAGCAGACTTGTTTGTTTGGTTGTTAGGGTTTTCTGTCCACTTGTTTTTTAAAATTATTTGGCATTTGGTCAAACTGACATGAGCAAAGAATCTCTTATAAACTAATGGTTATCAAATACAGAAGTTTTACATTTTCAGAAAAATTAAAAGGCACTTTATCTGAAATACTATCTTAAAGAGAAGGACATTGTCAAGCAATATATTACCATCAACACAACTAAAATAAATGTTTTTAAATCATAGCGTCAGTCAGAAGTGCCAAAAACTCTCTCCATAGGACGAAATAAATTCACTTAACACTGAATTGAATATTGTTTTTAAGTCAGTACTTTAGAACTTTAAAACCATTTTTCCACAGAAAATTTACAATACTATATTCCAAAAGGACTCTCATGCAGAATAGAGAAAAAGGCCTTATGTAGGAATAAGAAAAAGGCAGATAACAGAAAAACTGACCAAGTTTTCAGTAAACACTTTACTCTGAGAGGCTATCCAATTAGCAATAAATATATTAAAATGCACCTAACTTTATTAGTCATCAGGAAAAGACATACTAAAACCACACAATACAATGTCACTAACTACTCTCAAGAAGGCTACCTTTTAATTAAAAAAAAAAAATTACCTGGCCAGGCATGGTGGCTCACACCTGTAATCTCAACACTTTGGGAGGCTAAGGCAGATGGATCACCTAAGGTCAGGAGTTCGACACCAACCTGCCCAACATGGCAAACCCTGTCTCTCTAAAAATATAAAAATTGGCTGGGGATGGTGGTGGGTGCCTGTAATCCCAGCTACTCGAGAGGCTAAAACAGGAGAATCACTTAAACCTGGGAGGCAGAGGTTGTAGTGAACCAAGATCATGCCACTGTCCTCCAGCCTAGGTGACAGAGTGAGACTCTGTCTCAAACAAACAAACAAAAAAATAAATAAATAAAACCTGACAATATTAGCTATTAGTAAAATAAAACAAAATAAGTAACACCACCATATACACACTGCACCTTGAAAAATAGAGGCAGCCTGGGTGGCAGAGCAAGACTGTCTCAAACAAAACAAAAAAACCTGAAAATACATGGTATTGGAGAACTGGCAGAGTAATGGGCTCTAGCACACACTGCTACCAAGAAGGTAGATTGGCAGAGTCACTTTGGAAAACTGGCAATATCTATTATATCAGTTAGCTTTTTGCTACCTAACAAATCACCCCAAAACTTCATGCCTTGAAACTACAACCATTTTATTTAGCTCACAGTTCTGTAAGTCAGCAAGGGAGCTCATCTACTGGGACAGCACATTCTTGAAATCAACCCAATAGTCTCATAGACAGTTCTTTTAGATAAACACAGAAATGGACTCTTACGGTCTTAAAGTCTGAAACTCGCATTTGTTTTATCTAAGTTCCCGCCTCAGGAAAGACACTCAGTCATCTCAAAAAATATCAAAGAACTGAAACTCACCAGATCACCACATCCAGACAATGAGATGCTGGACCCCTCATTCTCCATGATTGCTTCTTTATTCTTCCTTAGTTTTGTTTTCTTACACATTGTTACAGTTCTTCCCTGCCATATAAACCTCTAATTTTAGTCACTCAGGGAGATTAATCTGAGATTGATCTCCCATCTCCTTGGCTGCAGCACCCCATCAAAGCCTTCTTCCTTGGCAATAATTGTTGTCTCAGTGATTGGCTTTCTGTACAGCAAGCAGCAGGACCTAGACTGAACCCCTGGTATTTCAGTAACAATCTCAGCTGGACTTCTCTGTGTGTCTCCTATGCCAGTGTGACAGCTGCCCCCAATCAGTCCCGAAATGAAGGTTAAAGCAGGTCTCCATCAGCCCCAAAATGAAGGCCACATTGAGTACAATAGCCAGGCTTCCCACATTTCTTACAGGAAGAACAGAGGAAGAAAATTTTGACCCAGCAGAAAGTTAGAAAAGATTTGACCCAGCTACAAGACAAAGGAAGGGTAAGTAGTGAAAAAATATTTACCAACTTTTCCTTGAAATTTGTAATGTTCCTTACACACTGATTCATTTTATATACCAGCAGATACAATATTTACCTATAATTGTGAGAGCTCTGTATCTGCTATTATGATCTTTTTTCAACACATAGCATTGCTTTTTGTCCTCTCTTGTTTCTAGATCACATTGAAGACAACATAAAGTTTTCCATTTTATTGTTCTTTGCAAAGATCCAACTTCTGTTTTACTGATTAGTTCTAATGCTTTGGGGGAAATTTTGATTCTTTCTTGCATGGTTTTATTTTGGCTTGGTTTGTTTTTTTAATTCATTAAATTAAATAATAGATCTCTGATCCTCATTATCACTTTGAGCACATCACAGAATGTTCTGTCAAATTTTATTATTATTTGTTTTAGTCTGCACTTGGTTTTCATGACTGCTTTTACACAAAGCCATTCAGCAGTGTGTTTGTACTTCATTTTAAACTTTCAGGTGAAAACATGGAAAAGTAACTATCCTTTTGATGTTACTGTCTAGTTTTATTTAAATAAATTCACTTAATTAGAATTTCTTTATACCCCAATTAAATCTATTTTATAACTATCCCATGACTATGTGAAAAGGCTATAAATCCATATCTCATTCTTTTAGCTGGTCTCTGTTCTGGAATCATACCCTTTTATTCACTTTTAGAAATGACATACCATTTTAAAAATAGTAAGTGAAGCATAGTAATTTCTCCAATCTAAAATTTTTTTTTAGTTCTTTCAGACAGGTAACTCTAGGTGAATCATGATTTTTAAAAGGAGACATACTACATACAAAAACAGAAATTATTAATTGCTCTCATAGGCTTCAGCTCTTTTACTCATCGTTAGCTATAGTTATAAGTGGAATATATCCTTGCATGTCAGGAGCATAAATAATTTCTTTCTTTTTCCTTAAAACAATAAATAAAACACAAGTCAAAAAAATAAAATGTTGCTCACAGCTGACTCCTCATGGGAAACAGCAGAATATATTAACTTTTTTAATTTTTCAAACTTAAATTCATTCTATGGCTCTGTGAGCTTTGACAAAAGAATACAGTGGTATAACCAGCAAAATACAATGAAACAGTTCTGTTGGAGAAACACTCCAGGACATTGGTCTTGGCAAAGATTATCTGAGAAAGACCTCAGAAGTATAAGCAGTCAAAGCAAAAATGGACAGATGGGGTCACATCAAGCTAAGAAACTTCTGCATAGCAGAGGAAACAATCAACAAAATGAAGAGACAACCCACAAAATGGGAGATATTTGCAAACTACGCATGTGACATGGGATTAATGACCAAAATATATAAAGAGTTCACACAACTTAATAGGGAGAAAAAAACCTTCATTTTTAAATGGGTAGAAGATCTCAACAGACATTTATCAGAAGAAGATATACAAATGGCCCACAAGTATATGAAAAAAATACTCAAATCACTAATCATCAAAGAAATGCAAGTCAAAACCACAATGAGATACTATCTCACATCAGTTAAAATGGCTTGTATCAAAATGACAGGCAATAAAGAACGCTGATGAGGATGTGGAGAAAGGGGAGCCCTTAGACACCGGTGGTGGGAATGTAAATTACTACAGCCACTATAGAGAACAGTATGGCAGTTTTTCTTAAAAAACTAAAAATAGAACTACCATAAGATCCATCAATCCCAATCCAGGGTCTACATCCAAAAGAAAGGAATCAGTATATGGAAGAGATATCTAATACTGCTTGCTGTAATAAACATGGGACAGATTACTGCATTTATTGTAAACTCCCATGTTTATTATAGCACTATTCACAGTAGCCAAGACATGGAATCAATTGAGTTGTCCATCAAAGGATAAATGGATAAGGAAAATGTGCTATATATACACAGGTGAATATTATTTAGCCATGAAAAAGAATGAAATCCTGTCATTTGCAACAACATGAATGAAACTGGAAGACATTATGTTAAATGAAATAAGGTAAGCACAGAAAAACAAACATCACATATTCCTACTCATATGTGCTAATGCGCTAGGTATAAAAAAAATAAACTAATGGAAGTATAAAATAAAATGATGGTTACCAGAGGCTGGGAAGGGTATTGGGGAGTGAGGGTTAAGTAGGGACTGGTAAACGGGTACAAAAACATAGCTAGATAGAGGGAATAAAATCTAGTGTTCAGTAGCATAGTAGCGTAACTATAGTTAACAATAATTTACTGTATATTTCAAAATAACTAAAAATGGCATTGAAATGTTCCTAATACAAAGAAATAGTAAATGTTGGAGGTAAATGATATCACAATTACTCTGATTTGATTATAACACATTGTATGCTTGTATCAAAACATCACACATCCCCATAAATACGAATATGTATCCATAATTAAAAATTTAAAAAAAGCAAAATAGTTCCATCAAACCTAAAACAAAAAAAAATCCCTAGTGCTTATTCACAATAGCAAAGACATGGCCATCAATGATAGATGGGATAAAGAAAATGTGGTACATACACATCATGGAATACTATGCAGCCATAAAAAGGAATAAGATCATATCCTTTGCAGGGACATGGATGAAACTGGAAGCAATTATCCTTAGCAAACTAATGCAGGAACAAAAAACCAAACACCAAATGCTGTCATTTTTAAGTGGGAGCTGAACAGTGAGAACACATGGACACAGGGAAGGGAACAACACACACTGGGGCCTGTTGGGGGAGGGTAAAAGACTGGGAGGAGAGCATTAGGAAAAAGAGCTAATGCACACTGGGCTTAATATCTAGGGGATGGGTTGATAAGTGCAGCGAACCACCATGACACATGTATATAACAAACTTGCACATCCTGCAAATGTACCCTGGAAACTTAAAAAACAGTAAAATAAAATAAAATTTAAAAACCCTAGTTCTATTTATACCCTTGTAGCCAAATTCTAGCTCAACACCTAGAAACTACCAATCTGTTCTCCATCCTTATAGTTTTACCATTTCCGCAATACTATATAAATGCAATTAAAAAACTGACTTTTCAGTCTGGCTTCTTTCAACAAAATATATTTGAAATTCATCCACCTTATTATGTGATTTGATAATTGAGTTCTTTTCACGCCTAAAATGTATTCCATTGTATAGATGTGCATATAATTTGTTTATGCAGTCTCCAGTTAAGCACTTACTAAACTGCATTTAGTACTATTTGCAGTTTTGAACAATTACCAAAAAAGAGGGAGAGTGCTATTATAAATACTTGCATATAAGGTTTTCGTGTGAACGCAGACTTTCATCACACTTGAGTAAATACTTAGGAGAGAGATTACTGGGTCATGTGATAATGTGTTTTAAGCACCAATTGTTTTCCAATTAATATTTTGCAGCAAGAAGTGAGGGTTCCAGTTGCTCCTTATCCTTACCAGCATTTGGCATTGTCAGGTCTTTGTTTGTTTTCACCATTATAATAGGTGTGGAGTGGTATCTCATCACAGTATCTTTTGCCTTATATTTTAATTATATTATTTTCTTATTGTTGAGGTTTAAGAACCTTTATATATTCTGGATAAAGGTATTTGCCAGATATGTGATCTGCAAATATCTCCCTAAAATGAAACTGGCCTCACAGCACAAATTGGAAAGTGTTCTCTTTTCTGGTGGAGATGGTATAGAATTGGTGTCATTTCTCCCTTATTTGTTAGATTAAATTTGTCAGTGAAACCATGCAGGCCTAAAGTTTTTCTTTGTTGGGAGGTTTTGTTTTTTTGTTTTTGAGATGGAGTCTCACTCTGTCACCCAGGCTGGAGTGCAGTGGAGCAATCTCAGCTTACTGCAACCTTCGCCTCCTGGGTTCAAGCAATTTGCTTCAGCCTCATATGTAGCTGGGACTACAGGCACATGCCACCACGCCTGGCTAATTTTTGTATTTTTAGTAGATATGAGGTTTTGCCATGTTAGCCAGGATGGTCTCAAACTCCTGATCTCTGGTCATCTGCCCACCTTGGCCTCCCAAAGTGCTAGGATTACAGAAGTGAGCCACTGCACCCAGCCTGTTGGGAGGTTTTAAAATACAAATTATATTTATTTAATAGCTATAGGACTATTCAGGTTATCTGTTTCTTCTTATTTCTTCTATTATTTTTTCTTACCAATATGAATTTTGGTAGTTTGTATTGCTCAAGGACTTTGTCCCTTTCATCTACATTGTCAAATTTATGCCCATAGAGTTACTTGCAGTAATCTCTCATTACACTTTGAATATCTATAGTGTCTGTAATGGTATCTCCTCTTTCATTCTTGATATTAACAAATCCATTCTTCTTTTCATTCTTTGTCAGTCTGGCTAAAGTTCATTGATTTCATTTATCACTTAAAAATCCAGCTTTTGGTTTCACTGATTTTCTTTATTGTCTTTTTGTGTTCAATTTCATTGATTTTTTTTTTCTTTGAGACAGAGTCTCACTCTGTTGTCCAGGCTGGAGTGCAGTAGCGTGATCTTGGCTCACTGCAACCTAGGTTCAGCGATTCTCCTGCCCCAGTCTCCCGAATAGCTGGGGCTACAGGCACGTGCCACTATGGCTGGCTAATTTTTGCATTTTTAGTAGAGACAGGGTTTCAGCAGATTGGCCAGGCTGGTCTTGAACTCCTGACCTCGTGAACTGCCCACCTCGGCCTCCCAAAGTGCTGGGATTACAGGTGTGAGCCACCATGCCAGGCCCATTGATTTCTACTTTAATCTTCACTATTTCCTTCACCTGCTTACTTTGGGTTTAACTTGTTCTTTTGCCAGTTTCTTTAGATGGGGGCTTAGATTCATCATTTAGGACTTTCTTCTTTTCTCTCTTGGTGCTTTCCAGATTTCTTTTTGTCTTTGTTTTTCAGCAATTTTAGTACTGTGTCTAGGTGTGACTCTTTTTATCTAGTCTAAACTTGAAGTGCTTTGAGCTTTTTGTATGTGTAGACTGATGTTTCTCATCAAATTAGAAATTTTTGAGCCAATAAAACTTCAAATATATTTTCTGCTCCTTTGTCTCCTCTTGTTCTAGTACCCCCATTACACATATGTTGGTGCACTTAATGGTATTCCACATTTCCTGAGGCAATGTTCATTTTTCTGTATTCTTTTTTGTCTTTGTTCTTTGGCCTGCATAATCTCTATCAATCTATCTTCAAGTTCACTAATTCTTCTGCCAGTTCAAATCTATTGTTGAGCCCCTAACATGAATTTTTCACTTCAGTTATTATACTGTTTAACACTATAATCTCATCTGCTTTTTTTTTTTTTTTTTGGCTTTTTGTTTTTAGAGATGGGGGTCTAGGCTGGAGTACAGTGGCTATTGCAGATATTATCCAGGCTGGAGTACGGTGGCTACTGCAGATATTATCCAGGCTGGAGTACGGTGGCTATTGCAGATATTATCCAGGCTGGAGTACGGTGGCTATTGCAGATATTATCCAGGCTGGAGTACGGTGGCTATTGCAGATATTATCCAGGCTGGAGTACAGTGGCTATTGCAGATATGACTGTAGCACACTACAGCCTCAAACTCCTAGACTCACTCAGCAATCCTTCCTCCTCTGCCTCCTGAGGAGCTGGAACTATACGTGCACGCCACTGTGCTCAGCTCTGGTTCTTTTTTATAATTTAAATCTCTTTGTGATAGTCTATATTTGATGAGACATGGTCATCACAACTTTACTTCTTTAAACATCGTTTCCTTTAGTTCTTTGAACATATTTATAATGGCGATTTTGGTCTGTCTGTTAAATCTGGTCTCTCGGCCCTCTCACAGGCTGTTTCTGTTGAACAATTTTTCTCTGTGTATGGGCCACACATTCTTTGCATGTCTTGTACCTTTTTTCTTGAAAACTGGACATTTTCAGTAATACACTGTGGGGACTTTGGACATTGATTCCCCTCTCCCCTATCCATGAGTAATTTTAGTTGTTTTCAGTTGTTTATTTGATTACTGGCTTGGCTAGACTATTTTATAAAGTATATCTCCCCAACAGTGTGAAGACCCTGGAGTCACCCCTCAGTGTATACAGCCTTGGGCATGCACACAGTCACCAGGGATGGCAGCGGATTTGGCAAGGCTCCTCTAACTGCTTTTTCCCCTTATCTTTTTGTTAAACGGCATATCTAATTTGATATCACACCCACCTATTATGTCTACTAATTGCTGGCTCTTTGTTCTATTATTTTCAACAATACCCTGGGTCATAAATTGCTCCATAGCCTGATCCAATTAAATTCAGGCAGGGGTAGATACTGAGGTAGTCTCTGAGGATTGTTCTGACCCCAGGAGGACTCTTCTTAGCTGTCTCTGTCCCTGGTTCTCGCTGGTGAACTACTAGCCTGTGGTTTAGTTTATTGCTGTTGATTAGTAGGAACTACCAGACTCCTCTTATCTGTTTACCACTAAAATCTCCATTGTTTGCTAGGGCATCCTTAGGCTTGAACTTCCCCACACTGTTTCCATTAGTCCATTTCTTTGAGGAAAGCTTCTGATCTCACCGGTCCTCAGATTGCCTCTCCAGCTGTGCAAAAATCTCTGAGCTTCTTCACTGGGCACTGTCCAGAGGCAAAAGCTTTCTTGTTCCTGGCTTGCATTTCTTGGAATGAAATCTCTATCCTACTAACAAGCTGGGGTAAGGACAATCAAGGCCACAGTACTGTGTCTGGGGTACAGCTTCTGCCCTATCAGTCTTGGCTGAGTGAAGGAAGAGAGCCCTTTCCCCCAACCACTAAACTGCACTCACCTCCACTCAGACTTCAAGGGGATAAGAAATGCTGGCAGCATGCCCCTCCCAATACGATATTGTATCCCTTGATTGGGAGCTGAGGGGAGAGAAACTTCATCTTCTTTGCCCCGACCACTGGGAATGGAATTTCTGGGAAGCTGAGCTGGAGGAGGAACACGGGAAAAGTGAAAGCAAGTCATGTTTCCAGTGCCAAAAACTCTTGCTGTTCTTACCAAGCTGTAGTTGATTTTCTTGAATAAATGTCTTCATTTGTTCTATGCCTTCAGGACAATTTCCAGAGACTTTTAATTACCAGTTACCAATTATGCTTGTTTTGCTAGGGAACACATCTGTGGAGCTCCTCATGCTACCATTCTAGAAATAGAAATCCCTCTTCTTTTCTAAAATAAGTATTTCATGCTATAAATTTCCCAATGAAACCTACTTTAGCTACATCCCACACATTTTGATATGTTGTGCTGTCATTTTAATTCAATTTAAAATATTTTCTATTTTCCCTTAAGATTTTTTCTTTTACCTCTGGATTATTTAGAAGTGTGTTAATTTCTACATATTTGTGAATTTCCCAAAAATTTGTTACCAATCTCTAGTTTAATTCTCTATGATCAGAAAAATTATTATTGTAATCAGCATAATGATATTGTGAGGTTCTGAAAAATGGTGATGTGTGTTTATTTCAGCAGACAATCAACTGCATTGAGATCAGCCTGCAAGTTCCATCTCTCCTTCCAGGGACAGTGACTCTGGTGTCGGTTCCAAGTTCCAAGTCTTTACTGTGTCATTTGAGTTTGCCACTTACATGTACCACTTAGGGGTGGTCTGGGACTAAGGCAATAGTTTACATCATAGTTCAGTTACCTAAGACTTCTATGAGACTATGATTTGGGGGTATTTTCCACACATGTCCACCTTGGAGGAAGGCTGGAACTTGCATTGGTTCATACACAAAACTAACAATCCCCTTCTCCCACTCTTTCCATTCCTGGATTTCCCTGCTTACTCTCTGACTCTGAGAGCTTCTTTCTCAGTCCCACTGGCCAAAACGATAAGGTTCCCTCAAACTCTGAAGGAACCTCACTGTACTACTGTACAGTTCCACGTGACTGGGGCAACTCTCAGAGCAAAGTACAATAGCAAGCAAAAAGACATGGAAAACGAAAGTATAGAAAATGTTCCTCCCATATTCTTTGACCAAACAGAGGTTTCTTTTATCTGTTGATCTATGCAAACAGATGGGCATGAACTGCTGCGCTTATACCACTAGAGCATAGTTTTTGCACTGGGGCTGGTCTAGAGGCAGGGCCAGAAAAGAAAACAAACAAAAAATCCCCTCACAATCTTCCAGTCTTTCTTCCACTTCTCTGATCAAAAAGATAGGCTGGTTCTGTGAGTTTTTGCCATCCACACCTGCTACACAATCCCTCAATGCGGCCAACCCTGGAGTCAAAGCTGGGAGTTAAGGAAGAAAAAAACACATACAGAAAACCAGGAAACTTCCTGCCACTGTGTCAATGATTCTTCATATTCCAACTTCCCTCACAATTAGCCTGTTATTATTTACTTTTCGGAGTCCTCAAGTGGTTTGCTTTTTGTATTGTGCCCAGAATTCTTGGTTGTGGGAGAAGTTGACTGTAATAGATTTACTCACGACCAGAAGTTTACATTACTTTTAAAAGAAATTAATGTCAACTTCTCAAAAAAAACACTCTGAATATAGTTTCACTCCCCCAAATGCAAGCTTTGAGGAAAATACTATAAATACTTTTATGAGTTTATTTTTTATGAGTAATACTTAATATTTTTAAAACACTTAAAATATTCAGAAAATGAGTGCTCATATTTTACCATGTAGAATTATCAGTTAATATTTTCAGTAGATACTTCAAGATTTTTTTTTTTTTGAGATGGAGTCTCACTGTCACCCAGGCTGGAGTGCAGTGACGCAATCTCGGCTCACTGCAATCTCAGCCTCCTGGTTTCAAGCAATTCTCCAGCCTTAGCCTCCCAAGTAGCTGGGATTACAGGTGTCCGCCACCACACACAGCTAATTTTTTGTATTTTTATACAGACAGGGTTTCACTATGTTGGCCAGGCTGGTACACCTGACGTCGTGATCCACCCACCTCAGCCTCCCAAAGTGCTGGGATTACAGGCATGAGCCACCACGCCAGGCCACTTCCAGATACTTTTATACTCTAGAGAAAGACAATTTGTCTTATCAAAGTATTAATTTTTTATGTAAACAACTCTCATAACTCTTTTTCATTTAGATAACTTTATCTGACACATTCACTCACTTGTGAAAAACTACAGCCAAATGAGAAGCTTAAAATATCAGAATGTTCAGCTCAGTTTCCCTCCAAGATCATTGTGTAGTATGAAATGGACAGGAGTCAGGCGTGGTGGTGTACACCACCAGCTAGCTACTCAAGAGGCTGAGGCAGGAGGATCACTTGAACCCACAAGTTGAAGGCTGCAGTGAGCTATGATCATGCCACTGCACTTTAGCCTACATGACAGAGCAAGACCCTGTCTCTAAAAAAGAAAAGAAAATGGGCAGGTTTCTCAACCACATGAAAAAACATGAAATTGCCTAAAATAAAACTATATAAGACAGCTGAAATTACATGCTTACTTAATGAGAATTATCCCAACTAATCATACCACAAAGTACCCCGTTAATGAACACATTTCCCTTCTCTGTACCTTAAATAAAATTACAATAAAGACCCATGAACAAGATGAAGAGAAGAGAAAGGAGGAAAAAAGAAAAAAGAAGAACAGAGACTACAAAAATCTGTATAATTAGAATCCCAAAGAAATTGTTAACAATTCAATTACCACACAAGAGTAACAATAACATAATTTTCTTAGGATAAAAGTTGGTCTTTCTATGTATGGTCATTTTTCTTTTAAACCATCAATCAGTAATGACCATATACCTAGAAATAAATGGGAAAAATTAGCTTGCTGACACAATTGGAACCTTCCATTGAATGAAGCTTTTGAATTGTAGCACTAAAAATCCCTAGGTAAAGGGATTTAAATTCAAAGGGAAACAGGACGTTCAACTTGTTTCATGACTGTGATTTCATTGAATGTTAATATTATATACCTCACTTATCAAAGAAAATTCACAAGCACATTCTAGAAACCAGAATGAACATACTTATGACTTTTTCCTACTACCTTAAAACTGTAGCACTTTAAAAAGGAAGCTACAAATAATTCCTAGTCAACATCAAAAACTTCCAATATTCCTGACATAGATCTTAAGATATTACATTAATCACAAAATAAATAATAGAATCTAAAACTTGATAAACCAAATAAGACACAATTTTTAAAGGTTTTTTTCATATGGATACACATAGAGTGTTTCACAATGATCCATAAGTCACCAAAGGAAGAATGTTCCAAAGCCTTCATCCATGCAATTACTCAAATGAACTTACAAATATCAAACACCCACAGCCCCACCATTCAGCTTGTGACTTAAAGAGTCAGACACAAAATAGGTATAAAATATATTGATAAAGCAAGAAAGCATCACAAAAACTAAATGTCGAGAAAGTTAAATATTAAGAAGAAATACAAGAGAAAAATATCATTGCTAATTTTAGTAAATAAATCTCTACTTGAATTATGTATTCCTATAGTAAATATTAACATATTCCTGGGAAAATAAAGAATATATTTGGGAAAATTTTGATTTTTTTACAAAAACTGGAAAATTCAAATGCTACAACATCTAATGCATCAGAATGAAGGTGCTGACAGTAACACTAGCAATATAAAAAGCATATCCGTAGTCCAGAGCACAAAAATCAACTCTAGCTGCTAATGGATCACTCAGAGGAAAAAAGAAAAAAAGCCAGTCATACATTCCCATACAAAACTAAAATCAAAGCAAAATCTAAGCTTCCTAATAAATTGAATACTTATTCTACTGTAATAAACAGATATAGCTCAGCCTGATTAATGCCTATATGGTATAAATATATAAAAATGCAAGACTTATATTTTACACTATTAGTGTCTTCTTTGAACAATAAACATTGTGAAACAAGGCCAGGTACAGTGGCTCACACCTATAATCCCTGCACTTTGGGAGGCAGAGACAAATGGATCATAAGATCAGGAGTTCGAGACCGGCTTGACCAACATGGCAAAACCCTGTCTCTACTAAAAATACAAAAATTAGCGAGGTGTGGTAGCACACAGCTGTAGTCCCAGCTACTCAGGAGGCTGAGGCAGGAGAATCGCTCGAACCCTGGAAGTGGAGGTTACAGTGAGCCAAGATCGTGCCACTGCACTCCAGGCTGGGTCACAGAGCCAGAGCCAGACTCCGTTTCAAAAAAAAAAAAAAAGTGAAACAAAGCCCTAGACAGATCTGCTTTTAAGGTATTACTTCATTATATCTTACATGTTATATTTTATCATACCAATGAGAGATTTAATTCTCAGAACAGTTAAACAACTGTGAAAAGTACTCTATGTGCTAAGTAATGTATATTATGTTTCAAGTAGCTAAGGGAAAAGGTGAGTTTAAAAGGACAGCTCCAGAATTTTCTTTCCCACTTTGATGTTGCTCTCTGGAAAAGGAATTTGTCTTTCTAAAGGATTTCCTGTGCTCTTCTCCCACACTGGGAACAGGACTTCCCTCCAATAGCAACTTCCCCTGCACCTTAAAACATGAAAACCTTTTTCTTTTGATTTATTATCCTCTCTCATCTACTTCTCTCTTTCTCTAGCAAACTCCCAAAATTAATAGGAGACCCACATTACTTTAATTTCCTATCAATTTCCCAACCTTCTAACTGTGCCCATTCCATAAGCCAGACATCCTCCCTCACTCTGCTCTCCACCCAGACCTCCCGACTCTCCATGCTCTCCAAAGACCAGAACTGTTCTAATCTCTGGGCGCAGCTACATCCTCAAACAGTGTGACTCCAACATACACCTCCAGCTCTTGACTCTCAAGAAGCTCTAGGCCTTGAACTCCCCCCATTTGATCTTACCACTCTTCAGACTCCACTATCTAAATTAAAACCTTTAAAATGGGTCCGCCCCCATCCGACAGTCAATTAACTGACACAAGGCCAACATTTCCAGTTCTCAAAACCAAGTTTTTAGATGCCTTTCAGTTTAGCCTTTCAATCAGTCACTTAGCATATTTTATTCTCTTTCAAAGGCTTTTCCTTTTTACTTTTCCTTCCTCCCAGCAATTACACTAACATGGAGTCCACTATAAAGACCTAAAATGGCCAGGCACAGTGGCTCACACTTGTAATCCCAGCACTTTGGGAGGACGAGGTGGGCAGATCACCTGAGGGTCGGGAGCCTGACCAACATGGTGAAACCCCCATCTCTATTAAACATACAAAAATTAGCTGGGCATAGTGGCACACACCTATAATCCCAGCTACTTGGTAGGCTGAGACAGGAGGATCGCTTGAACCCAGGAGGTGGAGGTTGCAGTGAGCCACGATAGCATCACTGCACTCTAGCCTGGATGACACAGCAAAACTCTTTGTCTCAAAATTTAAAAAAAAAAAATTTAATTTAAATTTTTAAAAAAAGAAGACCTAAAAGATAATGAGGCCCCTTTCTCCATTTCTGTTCATATCTAATAGAATTTTCATAATGCCACCAAGTTAATTTCCCTCAAGCACCGCTTTTATTAAAGACCATTTTTAGTAGGAAGGTTTTAAGTTTTTTGAAATAACAATCCCTAATGTCAGTAAATAAGTGGAAAATGGACAACTGATATGCTGCTGTTTGAACAAAATGGACAACTGATACTGCTGGTTGAAACTGGTACAAACCTTCTGGAAGGCAATGTACCAAAGACGTAATGTAATGTAAGCTAAGAAAGCAACCAAATATGTATAAAAAGATTCTTAAAAGGAATTTTTCTGCAACATTACTTGTGTTAAACAAACTGGGAACAACTCAGATGTCCAAAAATAGCAGAACACTTTAAAAGTTTATGGAATATCCATCCAAAAGAAAAATAAATGCTACTATTCATAGTCATTTATGTAGAATTCTTACAAACTCATATAAAATGTTAAATTGCATAAAAAATAGCATTTATAATATAATCCCAATTTTGTTTAAATTTTGCTGAATCTGATAAAAATACACAGGAAAAAAGGGAGGAAAAGATATGTTATATAACAAAATGTTAGCACAGCTCTTCGTTGATTTTTATTCCTCTGATTTTTTTATATTTTTCAAACTACAAATTATTTTTATAATAAAACATATTCTAAAATCATTTTAAGCACCTTTTGTTGTTTCCTCAAAGCATTTAAACAGTTAGCATATACGTAAAGTGAAATGAGAAAATAAACCTCCAGGACTCAATATCACCTAAAATTTAAAAGCTAAACTCAATTTAGCATTCAAAGCTCCAATGCAATGCAGCCCGACAACAGTGCCCACAGATTCCATACATAAATTCCAAACACCCAATCACGACAGCTCACTTACTCCCCCAAATCTTTCTTTACGCCTATTTCTGCCTCCAATTCCCACCTCTCTACCTCTCCAAAAGCTTTCATGACCCACAACCTCTATAAACTGCTGTCCATAACAACTACACACATACATGGGGTCCCCTTGAGTGTTTTTAACCCAAATGGCTGTGTTTCTTCAAGTTCTCCCTTCCCCCTCCCTCCACCTCAGGGGACACATATAACTCATCTTGGTATTTTATCATATATTATCTTAAATTATTCTTTATTATTATTTAACTATTTTATGTGTATATCTCTTATTTCACACATAAGAAAGAGCTTGTTCAGGACAGGGACTATTTTTTGTTTGGAATGTTATTTATTTCCTATACTTAAAGCCATTCTCAGGGCCACACAGTAACAAATGTCTAACATCCAACATTCGATGAACAAAATCAAAATAGTTCCACTATTTGCATATACAATATGATTCTGACACATCAATATATACATAAAGCAAACACTTTTTTTTTTTACCCCAAGATTCCAACTATTAAGGCGAGCTTCAATGTCACTATCATCCAAAGAAACAGGAGATTTTTTCGAATGATCTTCCTGAAATACAAAAGGGGAAAAAGGAAAAGGAGAGGAAGGAAAGATGGAAGAAATAAAGAAAGATGGAAGAGATAAAAGAAGATAAGATAGAAGAGATAAAAGGGGAAAATAAAGAGGAAGGACAGAAAAGAAGGGAGGAAGGAAGAAAAAAAGAAGGAAGAAAAGGGAGGAAAAGAGGGGAAAGAGGCGGGAAGAGGAGGGAGAAAAAAAGAACAAAATATATGTCATTCAGTGCAATGAGAGTTTTGTGTGCTTGTCTGGTAATGCTGTATTGCCCTCAGAGGCAAGGATTAGGTTATAACTGAGCTAGGGTTCTCTGTTCTAAGTAACAACTATTTAGTACAGCTGCTTAGGGCTATGAGCTGCCTTAATAATATATTCACACAGTAACTAGATTTCAAAAAAACAAAAGAATATTTTTAAAATTAATCTAGACTCTTCTCTTTAAGTTCTTTTACAAAAAGTTTTAATTGTGGTATACCACAGTAGCTTTAAAGTGTGTTGTGGGGGGCAGGGGCAACGTGAAAAGATGAATTATTCTCATTAAAATTAGTTAACAGGGAAGTTTTGTGCTGATATCCAAGCAGCTCTTTGTTCTCAAATTAATTCTCACTCATACACTGAATATAAAGATAAATAATCTTTAGACTCACATCATGAAAACACAATTATGGTGATTCTTTACTTTTTAAGACAGAAAAATTCCACGATTTTTTCCCCTCCTGTATAATTTTTGTATTACACATTTATCAAACCAGATGGAAACTATAACAAACTAGAGACAACCAAAGATCTGTGCCCAGAAACCGACAATGACCAGAAAACTCTAAACATTTAGTAAGGTAAGTCTGTGGAAAAGATGGCTATTTTACAGCCCAGAAAGTATATTTTGAAATTAGATTTGTTGATATAGCATTCTCATGCTTTTAGAAAGCTTAATTGCTAACAACTATACCTATATATGTATGGTCATTTAAAATAATATGAAGTTATTTTTTAAATGCACTAAAATGTTCTTCACCTCTTACTGAGTCTCTACATTTCTAGTCAATAAAATGCTGCATTATCATTTATAATACTATATAAAAATTCATTATCACTTTTACTAGTGGTTCTTGGCTTTTTGTATGTTTTTTTCATGAACAAGAATTTCTTAAATAAGAAAGTGTACCTGCCTTGCTTATTCTGAGTAAATATAATGATTGTAGTTTATCATTATTTAAAATGTGCTGCCCTTTATATTTTTTAATTCCAAATTATCACTGGATAAAATGCAATGAATTATGTTTATAGTGCTATGTGCTAAAACGCTCATGGGTTTCACATGCTCTCTCTTGTAACTAAAAGTTATGTAACCCAAGACAGCCAGAGTAAGGCAATAAAGACTGGAATAAGCAGGCACAGTGTTTTTCTCTTTTCAAAGCTAACTGGGGCTGGGCATAGTGGCTCACGCCTGTAATTCTAACACTTTGGGAAGCCGAGGAGGGAGGATCACTTGAGGTCAGGAGTTAAGAGACCCGCCTGGCCAACATGGTGAAATCCTGCCTCTACTAAAGATACAAAAATTAGCCGGGCATGGTGGCGCATGCCTGTAGTCCTAGCTACTTGAGAGGCTGAGGCAGAAGAATGGCTTGAACCCAGGAGGCAGAAGTTGCAGTGAGCTAAGATCGCGCCATTGCACGCCAGCCTGGGCGACAGAGTGAGACTCTATCTCAAAAAAAAAAAAATGCTAACTGGAGTGCTCATTAGCATCTTGTCCAAACCAAATCGATGTTCATCAACAAATAGATTCAAGATAGACATTATTATTTCAAGATATACACAGCTCACCTTCATTAGAAAAGCAGTGTTTCCTACTTCACAAGTTAATTCCAATTTCTTCTTAATTTTATGATTAACAGGTATATAATCATTTCTATATATATTCTGAACAAAGGGAAAATGCTATTCTTTGATACACAGGAGAAACAACAGACTGATGAATATAACACCTTAGAATCACTGAGGAAGTAGAAGGGATACTACCCTATATACCAAACACCCTGCTTTCCTTGACATCAGGATGTTCTCCAGAATCATCAGACTTTATTCTATTTTGAAGCAATCATTGGAACTTCAACAATATGAAATTAAAACTTTGTGCAGCTATTTTAAAATAACAAGCAAAAACCAAACAAAAGTAAAATCTGATCTTACACAAATCTTTGGGGTAATATTTTGTCCATCTTCTCTGTGATTTGGACTCATAGAATGTGATCTCATTTGGAGCTTTCCAAAGTATTGTTCCCTGCTAAGAGACCAAAATAATCACAATCACAATTTGGAGAATTCAGAGAACACAGAGTATTAGAATCTAGGATTACCATTTTTTTTCCTTTGGAAAGGAGATGATAGTTTGTATTAACAATAATGTTTCACATCAAAAAAAAAAAAAGAAAAGAAAAGAAAAGAAATACAAATAATAACCATTTTTATTTATCACATTTTATTTCATTTAAATTATAAGTAAGAGGTTACGTAAATGCCACAGACTTGCTTATACAAATGCTATTTTTAAGTCAGACTATAATAAATCACATGTATTTAAATCTTTTCTCCTCCTTTCCCCTTTTCTTAAGTGTAAAAAGGGAGAACATGAAGCATATACTCTATGGAACGATCACTGTTTTAAGTTTAGCAAACTTTGTTGGATTCATGTTCCCCAACAACATGAAGCCTTAAAATATACAAAATAACAAACCTTCATGTAGCTTAAAGTTTCAATTAATTTGAAAGCATGTCATAAACCACAGATATATCAAAGTCTTCTATTTAAAAACACACCATGTTAATTTAGGTAAAATGTGAAATGCAAGATAAGCAAGAAACGAGTTTAAATGAATTCCATCAAAAATACTTTTCTCCGATATTATATAAAATACCATTCTTAAATAGGTTCCTTTAGCCTGGAGTCTCTCTCATATGATTTTATTCAAACCACTTCAATGAAAGGTCCATGATTATGAACTCCTATTCTCTTAACAACTGCTTCAAGATATATGAAATGGAAAATAACCATTATACAATGAATTAAAGTTGCTAACATTCAACCACAAACCACATCAGAATTTCTTTCACAAACTGAGACCTACACTAAGTATTTCCAAAAGACAGAATATTAATTCAAAAGACAGTATTAAAACTAATGTATTTTGTGATTAAAACTGATAGAATAACATTCTTTAGACTAGCTAATAAGTAATGTAAAATGGCAGAAAAAGCTGTTTTAAAGACAGCTGTTTACTTTTTATACCCCTATTCAGTATCACAAACATCCAAATAGTTAAAAGCAAATGAGAAAACTGGGCAAAGTTAATATTTTGAGTATAATTTTACCAGTCAATGTGCGTCAGCTGATATAAGCATTTAAAACTCTATGAGGAAAGGTAACCTGATATATCATACTAAGCAGTGGACTGTTCTTTAAGAATATATTAAATAATCATAAGAGCTATACTTAAAAATTGAAAAATACTTAAATATTAAAAATCTTCTCATAAAAAAATACTAATTTAAAAAGGAGACTGAATTATTTATCTATTTATTGCACAGGATTGCATACATAAAACCACACACCCTCTTAATTTACTTGCAGCTGTCCTTCTGTACCAACCTCTTTACCTTCACAATAAATTTTCAAAAATGTTATTGAGTACATGCTCTAATCTGTCATATGTTTTTCAATCAGCCACAATATGACTTGCATTCATCCCAAAAGTTGCTATAAGTCATCAACGATCTAGACATTCAAGCAAATAAGTCATAATCTGTCCTTAATTTAGTTGATGGCACTAAAACATTAGAGACAGCATTTTAAAGATGCTGCATTCAATGGCTCCATAAAACCATTCTCCTGGCCAGACACCGTAGCTCACACCTGTAATCCCAGCACTTTGGGAGGCCAAGGTGGGCATATCACTTAAACTCAGGAGTTTGAGACCAGCCTGGGCAACATGTGACAAAAAGTAGTCAGGCATGATGGTACATGCCTGTGTTCCCAGCTACTTGGGAGGCTGAGGTAGAAGAAACACTTTAGGCCAGCAGGAGGTTGAGGCTGCAGTGAGCTAGGATTGTTCCACTGCACTCCAGCCTGGGTGACAGAGTGAGACCCTGTCTAAAAACAAACAACCCGGCACAGTGGCTCACGCCTGTAATCCCAGCACTTTGGGAGGCTGAAGCGGGCAGATCACAAGGTCAAGAGATAGAGACCACCCTGGTCAACATGGTAAAACCCCGTCTCCACTAAAAATACAAAAATTAGCCGGGCATGGTGGCGCACATCTGTAGTCCCAACTACTCGGGAGGTTGAGGCAGGAGAATCACTTGAACCCGGGAGGCAAAGGTTGCAGTGAGCAGAGATTATGCCACTGCACTCCAGCCTGGTGACAGAGCAAGACTCCGTCTCAAAAAACAAATAAACACCATTTTTCCACGGTTCTCATCCTATCATTCAGAGATCTCTTTCAGAGTAACCTTCACGAGCTTTCTTTGCCCATCTCATACATGCTGTAATCCCAGAGTTCTGTCTCTAAACTAATTTATTTTCATTTTACATCCTTTCCCTGGATGATCCAATGTATTAGTTTTTTTTAAATAATAAGTTTTGCTTACAAAATCTACATCTGTAGGCCAAATTGCTCTCTTGGCCTCCAAACCCATTACAAATACAAACTGAACAGCCCTACTTCCAATTCAACATGTCCATTATTATTAACTAAACATATTATGTTACCCCTAATACATGCTCCAATGAAGGCCAAGTAAGAGGCGTTGCAGAAGCCAGCTTCTTGTGAAGGCTTTTGAGCCAATTGAAGGAGAAGGTCAGTAGCATTGCTAAATCTGGCTGGCACAAGATACACAGGACTTTGGGTACAGAAGTTTCATTTTTTTGCCATGAGACTGTCTCCAGCTGGAAACACAATTAAACTCTAAGTAAGTACAAAGGCTCAAATTCAGTGATGGCACTGGTGTTCTGGATGAGCAGTGAAACAGAACGTGGGAGAAAAGTTCCACCTTAAAAGCCTTTTTATGAATAAAAAGTGCCACATGCCACACAGAATAGCAAGTCCTGGTGTTTATAAGGACAACCTACAATCGGTACAAGGGACATGATCACAGTGAGCTCATAATATGGTACTTGTGCCAAGCAGAAAAGCGGTATTGTGCCTCAATTAATTTCAGGATGCCAAAACCAACACGGAAAGAAAAAATTCAATACATTGGTAACATTCCCCGATATGCTCTTTACTACTCTGAAGCAGTAAAACCAGGGGAATATAAATTTTCCCTTTCACCTTTTCCTAATGAGAAAACATTTCAACAGGAATTCACAAACACTCTCAAACTATCAACGTTGATTCCTAATACTAGAAAAATATAAACTTATCCCTGTTGAAACTTAACCCTGTTGAAAATATTTCAACCAGAATCCACAAACACTCTCAAAGTATCAATGTTGATTCCTAATTCTAGAAAAATATAAACTTATCCATATACAGATGAAGAAATAAGGAATGATATTATATATATAAAGATATAAAGCCAAAGCAAGACCAATCAAATGTCCTCCTGCAAAAGAAAATTACTTTAGGGGGTGATGTCAGCAAGACTCTCCTTCTCTCAGTGGACACATAAATTCAACAATACATGGACCAAAATTCCCTTTGTGAGACATCCAGAGACCAGATGAGAGGCTCCTATACCCCAGGCAAGGATGAAGCCAGCCATATTGAAGCCAGTAGAAAAATCTGTGGAATCCTCTTGCCATAAGCAAGGTTACTTAAGGGACGTGTTGCTGTCTTGCCTGAATCTTAGCTCTGACAGGAAAGGGTCCCAGGTTGGGAAATGCTGAGAACAAAGCCTCCAGTTTGGACTAGTATGCAGTAACTGACCATAGCTCCTCCCACCAGCTCAGAACTAGCAGGTGGAAAGCCTCAATCCCAGCATCTCCCTAGGGAAGGAAAAAGTTGAAATATCTGCCCAACATTCTGGTTCTTGAAAGGGGCTGCCTAAGAGAAAGGATTCTGAAAGCACTCAGAGGACTGGTATTCTCTAAATGCCTGGAGGCAACTGAGAACAAAACGAAGGGTGGTGGTTTGAACTAGTAAGCACTCATGGCCAGAGTTCCTACCCCTGGCTCAGCATGACACAATTAGAAAAGCTCATGGTCCACAGCTTCTCCCTGGGGAGGGAAAGAGGAGACTAACGCATATATCCAACATTCAGACTTTTGGGGGACTGCCCAAGGAAACCTGCTTCTGTCTCACCTGTCTTGAAGCACCGGTGGGACCTAGCATAAACTAAAGTGCCTAGGGGCAGCTGAATATAAAAAACAAATAATAATTAAAAAAAGGATTGAGCCAGTGTGCTACTGACTGCAGAAGGCCCATAGTACAAGACACAGAATAAAAACGAACAAGAGATTATGATCTCCTAAAAACAGAAATCAGCAAATTCTCCTATTTAGAAATTAATATACAGAAGTCCAGAGAAGACAGATCCACATAAAAAGTTTATGAGGACCCCAGAATCTTTCCTCAGGCTGATTCTTGAAGGTCTGCCCCTGTACAAGGCCAGTCCATAAAGACTGGAAGCAGTGGATGTCTTTCAGCTATGCAGACATTAATACAAAGGGTCAAGGAACATGAAAAAACGCCCAAAGAAAGGAACAAAATAAATCTCCAGAAACCAACCCTAAAGAAATGAAGGTAAATGGATTAGCTGGTAAGAATTCAAAATAACTACAATCAAAACATTAAATAAACTTAAGATAAATTATGCATAAACAAAATGAGTATTTTAACAAACAAAATATTTTTAAAAAGGAAAATTTGAGGGCTGAAGAATACAACAACTGAACTAAAAACAACTAGAGGGGCTCAGCAGCAGCCTTGATCAAGTGCAAGAATCAGTAAACTCAAAAGACAGGACATTTGAAATTACCCATTCCACAGAGTAAAAATATTTTTAAAAGAATGAAGAAAACTTAAGAGACAAAAGTCTCAAAAGTAACTATAACCGTTACCAAAACACCAGGAGTTCAGTCTCGGTTCCATTTCTCACTGCAAAGAAAGCCAATCACTGACACAATGAGTACTGTTGGGGAAGAAAGCTTTATTTGGGCACTGCAGCCAAGGTGATGAGAGATCAGTATCAAATCCATCTCCTCGCCCAGCTAAAATTAGTTTATACAGCAGGGAAGAAATGTAAGTAGGTGTGGGAAAACAGGAATTAGGGAGTGGTAAGTAAGAGGAGTTGGTCAACAGGAAGCAGGCAGTTGGTTAGGCAATCATAGCAGGTGAGGGGTCTGGCATAACACTGTCCAGATGCAGTCATCTGGTAAGTTTCAGTTCCTTGATACTGTCTGGGATACCTGATGTTGGTTTCCAGAGAAAGGAATTTAGATAAGACAAATGTAATTTTCTTAAGTTTTAAGACTGGGAGGGTTATTTTCTATGTTTATTCAAAAGAAACCATAAACATCCATTTTATGGGACAACTTGGATGATTTCATAACCACACAATAATTTGTTAATGAATACAGAATATTGAAAAGTGAAAATTGGGACATTAATAATATAAACTGTGTGAATAACAGTATTGAATTTTTGAATGCAAAGTTATCAGCTTAAAATAGACTATTAGACTATAGGATGATTTATGTAAGCCTTATGGTAACACAAACTTTTTAAATATATAGGTATACAAAATATAAAGAAAAGGAATCAAAGCAAACCACCACAACAAAAAAAAAATCATCAAATCACAAAGAAATATAAGAAAGGAAGAAATGAACAAAGGAACTATATAACCGTCAGAAAGCAATTAACAAAAATGACAATATTAAGTCCACAAATGTGTGAAAATTAAACAACACATTCTCATCAACCAATGAGTCAAATAAGAAAGCCAAACAAGGGAAATTAGAAAATATCTTGAGACAAATGAAAACAAAACACAACATACCAAAATGTGTAGCATTCAGTGACAACAGTGCTAAGAGGAAAATTTATAACTGTAAAAGCTTACATTAAAAAATAAAAAAATCTCAAATAGACAACCTAAATCTACACCTTAAGGAACTAAAAAAAGAACAAACTAAACTCAAAGCTAGCAGAAGGAAGGAAGTATTAATGGTAAGAATTAGAGCAGGGATAAAACAGAAAATAGAAAAACAACAGAGAAAATGAAACTACGTTCGTTCATTGAAATGATCAACAAAATTGAAAAACCTTTGGCTACACAGAATAAGAAAAAAGGAGAGAAGACTAAACAACTAAAATCAGAAATGAAAACTAAGACATTACACTAAATTTAACAGACATAAAAGAAGGGCTGGGTGCAGCGGCTCATGCCTGTAATCCCAACACTTTGGGAGGCTGAGGCAGGAGGACTGCTGGAGCCCAGGAGTACATGACCAGCCTCAGCAACATAGTGAGCCCCATTTCTACAAAAAATAACAATAAGAAAATTAGCTGGATGTGGTGGCACATGCCTAAGGTTCTAGCTACTTGGGAAGATGAGGTAGGATTGCTTCAGCCCCAGAGGTCAAGGCTGCAGTGAGCAATGACCGGGCCACTGTGCTCTAGCCTGGCTGACAGCGAGAACCTATCTCAAGAGAAAAAAAAAGCATAAAAAGAACTGTAAGACAGTACTATGAGCAACAGTATGCCAATGTACTGGAAAACCCGGATGAGATGAGCAAATTACTTGAAATACAAAACCTACCAAGATTGAATCATGAAGAATATGAACAAATAATTAGTAAGGAAACTGAATCAGTAATTAAAAATTTCTCAACCAAGTAAGCCCAGAACCAGATGACTTCACTGGTGAATTCTACCAAACATTTAAGAAGTACTGCCAGGGGGCGCCAAGATGGCCAAGATAAGCCAGCACCAGAATGCAGCTCCTAGCGAATGAGACACAGAGGGCTAGAGGACTTCATGATTCCAAACGAGATGCCAGGTTCATTTCTGTGGAACTGATAGGGCACTGAAATTAGGCTCAGGGAAAGAGCCGCAGGGTGAGAGCCACCCAGGGGGGCAAATCAAGATGGGGGGGGGCATGTCCCCACCTGAAACATGCAACAGCTCGGAGGGTCAGGGGACTTAACCCCCTCAGTGCTCCATTTCAGATCCTCTGCTTACCTCAACCCTCCTGCAACCCACAGTCCAGGAGAGCCCTGTGGACTGACAGTGGAGCGCTGTGGGTAGTCGATGCAAATCTGAGCAGCAGCTACTGCCAGAGGCAGCAAGTTGTCGCTGGGACCTGGGCAGGAGTCTGGGCAAACACCAGTGGGACCGACTGTCCCACAGAGGGAGGCAGAGTTGAAAGCAGGGAAACAGACCATAAGGCCTGGCAGGCCCCACCTCCACAGAATTCAAAGTGAAGCCCTCGCTAGAGAGCTTGGCAGCAAATACGCCAGCTTGACCCCAACCAGGAAGATCCAGCTGGGGAAAGAGAGACGCCACTGGGAAGGCGAGGCCAATCTCAGGAGCAAACAAACTCCGGGAAAGGACCACCCACCCAACAACCTGACTGAACCAGAGAGAGGACCCAGCAACGCCCTCTACAGGCCAAAGAAGATACAGCTCCAACCTCAACAGAAAAAAACGTTCACTCAGAGACTCCTCCCGAAATCACCAACTTCAAAGATTAAAGGGAGATAAATCCACGAAGATGGGCAAAAAACAGCGCAAAAAGGATGAAACCATCAAAGAACAGAACACCTCTTCTCC
Organism: Cacajao melanocephalus; assembly: GCA_963573385.1. NCBI lineage: Eukaryota > Metazoa > Chordata > Mammalia > Primates > Pitheciidae > Cacajao > Cacajao melanocephalus. The sequence goes on along the minus strand of CAUYLG010005453.1, from coordinate 4,198 downwards.
TCCCAGGGAGGAGAACTCCTCACCATCAAGGGAACAAAAAAACACAGAGAATGAATCTGACGAATTGACAGAAGCAGGCTTCAGAAGGTGGGTAATAACAAACTTCTCTGAGTTAAAAGACCATGTTCTAACCCAATGCAAAGAAACTAAGAACCTTGAAAAAAGGTTAGACGAAATGCTAACTAGAATAACGAGCTTAGAGAAGAACATAAATGACTTGATGGAGCTGAAAAACACAGCACAAGAACTTCACAAGGCATACACAAGTTTCAACAGCTGAATCAACAAAGCAGAAGAAAGGATATCAGAGATAGAAGATCAAATCAATGAAATAAAACGAGAAGGCAAGATTAGAGGAAAAAGAGTGAAAAACAAATGAATAAAGCCTCCAAGAACTATGGGATTATGTGTAAAAACCTAATCTACGCTTGATCAGTGTACCTGAATGTAACGGGGAGAATGAATCCAAGTTGGAAAACACTCTTCAAGATACTATCCAAGAGAACTTCCCCAACCTAACAAGGCAGGCCAACATTCAAATCCAGGAAATACAGTGAACAACACCACAAAGATATTCCTCAAGAAGAGCAACCCCAAGGCACATAGTTGTCAGATTCACCAGGTTTGAAATGAAGGAAAAAATCCTAAGGGCAGCCAGAGAGAAAGGTCAAGTCACCCACAAAGGAAAGATCATCAGACTCACAGCGGATCTCTTGGCAGAAACCCTGCAAGCTAGAAGGGAGCGGGGGCCAATATTCAACATCCTTAAAGAAAAGAACGTTCAACCCAGAATTTCATATCTGGCCAAACTAAGCTTCAAAAATGAAGGAGAAATAAAAGCCTTTACAGACAAGCAATTGCTGAGAGATTTTGTCACTACAAGACCTGCCTTACAGGAGCTACTGAAGGAAGTACGAAACAGGGAAAGGAACAACCAGTACCAGCCACTGCAAAAACGTACCAAATGGTAAAGAATAACAACACAATGAAGGAGCCACATCAATTAATGGGCAAAACAACCAGCCAGTAACAAAATGGCAGGATCAAATTCAAACATAACAATATTAATGTTGAATGTAAATGGCCTAAACGCCCCAATCAAAATACACAGACTGGCAAACTACATAAAAAGTCAAGACCCATTGGTGTGCTGTATTTAGGAGACCCATCTCACATGCAAAGACACATAGACTCAAAATAAAGGGATGGAAGAAGATTTACCAAGCAAATGGAGAGCAAAAATAAGCAGGGGTAGCAATCCTAGTTTCTGATAAAACAGACTTTAAACCAACAAAGATCAAAGGAGACAAAGAAGGGTATTATATAATGGTGAAAGGATCAATGCAACAAGAAGAGCTAACTATCCTAAATATTTATGCACCCAATGCAGGAGCACCCAGATACATAAAGCAAGTTCTTAAAGACCTACAAAGAGACTTAGACTCCCGCACAATAATAGTGGGAGACTTTAACACTCCACTGAAAATATTGGACAGATCAACGAGACAGAAAGTCAACAAGGATATCCAGGACTTGAACACAGATTTGGACCAAGCGGACCTAACAGACATTTACAGGACACTCACCCCAAATCCACAGAATACACATTCTTCTCAGCACCACATTGAACTTACTCCAAAATTGACCACATACTTGGAAGTAAAACACTCCTCGGCAAATGCAAAAGAATGGAAATCATAACAAACAGTCTCTCAGACCACAACGCAATCAAATTAGAACTCAGGATTAAGAAAAGCACTCAAAACCGCCCAATCACATGGAAACTGAACAACTTGCTCCTGAATGAAGAATGGATAAACAATGAGATGAAGGCAGAAATAAAAATATTCTTTGAAACCAACGAGAACGAAGACACAACGTACCAGATCCTATGGGACACATTTAAAGCAGTGTCTAGAGGGAAATTTCTATCAATAAGTGCCCACATGAGAAACAGGGAAAGATGTAAAATCAACACCTATCCTCAAAATTGAAAGAGCTAGAAGCACAAGATCAAAAAAACTCAAAAGCAAGCAGAAGACAAGAAATAACTAAGATCAGAGCAGAACTGAAGGAGATAGAAACACAAAAAAACACTTCAAAAAATCAATAAATCCAGGAGCTGGTTTTTCGAAAAGATCAGCAAAATAGACCGCTAGGTAGACCAATAAGAAAGAAAAGAGAGCTTTAGGAGGCCGAGGCAGGCGGATCACGAGGTCAAGAGATCGAGACCATCCTGGCCAACATGGTGAAACCCCGTCTCTACCAAAAATACAAAAAAATTAGCTGGGCATGGTGGCGCGCGCCTGTAGTCCCATCTACGCAAGAGGCTGAGGCAGGAGAATTGCTTGAACCTGGGAGGCGGCGGTTGCAGTGAGCCAAGGACATGCCACTGCACTCCAGCCTGGCACCTGGTGACGGAGTGAGACTCTGCCTCAAAAAAAAAAGAAAGAAAAGAGAGAAGAATCAAATAGATACAATAAAAAACAATAAAGGGGAGATCACCACCAATTCCTCAGAAATACAAACTACCATCAGAGATTACTACAAACAACTCTATGCACGTAAACCAGTAAATCTGGAAGAAATGGATAAATTCCTGGACACTTGCACACTCCCAAGACTAAGCCAAGAAGAAGCTGAAACCTAATAGACCAATAACAAGGTCTGAAGTAGAGGCAGCAATTAATAGCCTAGCAACCAAAAAAAGTCCAGGTCCAGATGGGTTCACAGCTGAATTCTACCAGACATACAAAAAGGAGCTGGTACCATTCCTGTTGAAACTATTCCAAACAATACAAAAAGAGGGAATCCTCCCTAACTCTTTCTATGAGACCAACATCATCCTGATACCAAAATCTGGCAGAGACACAACTAAAAAAGAAAACTACAGGCCAATATCCATGATGAACACTGATGCAAAAATCTTCAACAAAATATTGGCAAACTGAATCCAACAGCACATTAGAAAGCTTATCTACCACGATCAAGTCAGCTTCATCCCAGAGATGCAAGGCTGGTTCAACATACACAAGTCTATAAATGTAATTCACCACATAAACAGAATCAAAGACAAAAACCACATGGTTATCTCAGTAGATGAAGAGAAGGCCTTCGACAAAATTCAACAGCCTTTTATACTAAAAACTCAATAAACTAGGTATTGATGGAACATATCTCAAAACAATAAAAGCTATTTATGACAAACCCACAGCCAATATCATACTGAATGGGCAAAAATTAGAAGCATTCCCTTTAAAATCTGGCACTAGACAAGGATGCCCTCTCTCACCACTCCTATTCAATATAGTATTGAAAGTTCTAGCCAGAGAAATTAGGCAAGAAAAAGAAATAAAGCACATTCAATTAGGAAAAGAAGTCAAACTGTCTCTATTTGCAGACTACATGATTGTGTATTTAGAAGACCCTGTCGTCTCAGCCCAAAACCTCTTTAAGCTGATAAGCAACTTCAACAAAGTCTCAGGATACAAAATCAATGTGCTGAAATCACAAGCATTCCTATACACCAATAACAGACAGAGAGCCAAATGATGAGCAAATTTACAATTGCTACAAAGAGAATAAAGTACCTAGGAATACAACTAACAAAGGAGGTAAAAGATCTCTTCAAGGAGAACTACAAACCACTGATCAAGGAAATAGAGAGGATACAAACAGATGGAAAAACATTCCATGCTCATGGTTAGGAAGAATCAATATTGTGAAAATGGCCATACTGCCCAAAATAATTTATAGATTCAATAATATCCCCATCAAGCTACCATTGACCTTATTCACAGAACTGGAAAAACCCACTTTGAATTTCATATGGAACCAAAAGAGAGCCCACATAGCCAAGACAATCCTAAGCAAAAAGAACAAAGCTGGAGGCATCATGCTACCTGACCTCAAACTACACTACAAGGCTACAGTAATCAAAACAGCAGGGTACTGGTACCAAAACAGGGATATAGACCAATGGAACAGAACAGAGGCCTCGGAATCAGTGCCACACATCTACAACCATCTGATCTTTGATAAACCAGGCAAATACAAGTAATGGGGAAAGGATTCCCTGTTTAATAAATGGTGTTGGGAAAACTGGCTAGCCATATGCAGGAAGCTGAAACTGGACCCCTTCCTTACACCTTATACAAAAATTAACTCCAGATGGATTAAAGATTTAAACATAAGAACT